>BLFK01000172.1:1105474-1117974 GCA_014634185.1 Astreopora myriophthalma | reverse complement strand
TTGAATTGTTTCGGCTTATGATTGGCTGAGAGTGTAATTTCCTTCAGAACGTGACTGGACTTGTAATTAGTTTGGTTTTGGTTTCTTGACAATCAATTGAAAACCGTTCTATTGGCACATGGCAATAACAATATATTAAAGGAAATAAATTGCTTGTAGCATACTCAAGAAACCAAAACTGATAAAGAAACAACTTGATACAAGTTGTACCGTTACACAGACTAGAAATCGCGCTGTTCCTTTCGCCGTTTATCACTTTTAGCAAATACGCATGCGTAAACTCCGTGTATTCCAATGCGTATCCCCCAAAGAAAAAACACGTACCATATGGAAGACAAAATTACTATACTGTCTAGTATATAATCGATCGAATTTATAGCATAAGTGGAGCGGGTCTAAGCTGCGAGTAGGAAAGGGATCTGTCACATATGGTCTAGGGGCCGGCATTTCTCTCCCTCACTGCCTATCGTGGGATAGGTATCCCAAAGCTGCAAGGGGCCCAAGACTCGTCGATGTGGTATTTTTTCCTCCTCTGGTATTTAGTATGCGCATGGGCGATTGTCCTTGTGCACATGCCCAGTGGGAGTAAATTGATTGGTACGAAAGGACTCAAGATTGCTTCGAGTCCGTGATAGACCTATTGTTGAAAAGAACAAAGAACTGAACAATAACTCGTAATTAGGATCTCTCCGTTGGGAGGACAACAAGTAGTTAATATTGTAGTTAGCAGTGATAGATTTAGACAACATGCATAAGTTCGCAATTCGATTCGTTTGTCGCCGGTATCGTTTTGGAAGTGGTTAGTTTCGATTGGCTGTAGTATCTCTGCTTATTTATTTGTTTGCTTGTTGTTTTTTTTTTGTTTTGTTTTTTATAAGGGTGATAGGTATTTGTACAGGTGTAATGTTAGAAAGTTTAAACAGTAGGTAAAAAGTAAACCTCCGAGTTTTAATAAAGTCCTCTCGTCCTCAGCTTCTACGTTCGCGGTAGCGTGATCCAATCGGTCTAGCCAGGAGCCGATTAGTTGGAGCCTCCATCTCCCATAAAAGCCCTCAGAGTCAACCCCATCCCGTTCAGTTTTATTTATAGAAACAGTTTTCGCGGCATATTTGTCACCTTATTAGTAATAATCAATCAGAGCAGGGCTATGACCATGCTTCATTCACATACATGCTTTCAAGCGTCTAAACGAAGTGGGGGAAAGCGTGAAAGCTCAGTTTCGCGGAAAAGGCTCAGTGTTGTAAAAATAAATGTAAACGTGAAAGGGTTGACTCAAGGGTACAGAACATATGGAGGCTCCAACTAATCGGCTACTGGTCTAGCGGTGATCTCGTGTGTTCGTTGTTTTAGTATTCCTGCACGTACGAGAATACTGTTCCTGGGCGAGGGAATAATTTTTAGGCTCATTGGTCGGGGGACTATGTCAACTGTGTGAAATTGACTTCTAGTGATTGTTGGCTCGGTAGAGGCGATTTTTGCGCGGACTGGAATGTCCTTAAGGGAGTTTTCTTTTTTGTAGGCTACAATCGGTTCGCGCCGGTTTGAACATTGCAGAGAGACCCTGTTGGTTCTGTCTAATGTACCGGTATTTCAGGAGCGCCTTTTAAGATTTCGGATGGCCGGTTTGTAGCTTGTGACAAACGCTAGAATCTCATCTTTGTTTTGATTTTGATCGTAGTGGGCCTCTTTTCTGTCTGTAAATTGAACTTGGTTGAGAATGTTTCTAACCGGAGTTTCTTTGGTTATCGTCTGTTGTAGAGTCGTTGTTCAAAATCTCGTTTGCAATTCTGGAAGATCTCTTTTGACTGAATTGCTTCGTAAGAGGCGTAATGCATTCTCCTTTGATAAAACTCCTTTTTGTGTTTTAATTAAGGGTGGAAGGTAGAGAAGTGTGTGTATTGAAATGTTTCGGTTGATTTGAAATGGGTTCGTATGCATGTCTAGGATATTTTGAGGCAGTTGAGAAGTGTGGTCCTTCGAAGACCTCTGTGTCAAGGGCAACAGCCTGTGAGGATGATTGTTCACAGGTGAATTTGATGGTGGTATAGAAATGAGTTTGCGAAACGAGTGAAGTTCTCAACTTCTTGTTGTGATATTTCCCACAAGGTAAAGATGTCATCTGTGAACCTTTTCCAGACGAGTAGTTTGAATGGACTAGTCTCTAGAAGTCGCTCCTCGAGGTCAAGCATGTAGATGACCGAGAAGGTGACGGCCATTTTTGTTCCCATACAGCGATGACGTCAGCGATGGCGTGAGTTTGTTCGAAATGTTTGCCGTTAAATTTGAAGGAATTTTCTTCAAGGATAAGTCGCATTAATTCCCTTTGGCAGGATAAAGGAATGGTAGGTATTGACTCATAATGTTTTTTGTACTGGCGGCAGGTAACGTTCATTCCTTCTGTGTTCCTTGTGAACTTATACCAATTACGAACTAAAACCAATTCAATGATGAACTAAAAGCAATTGCGAACTAAAACCAATTTAATGATGAACTAAAAGCAGTTGCGAACTAAAACCAATTCAATGATGAACTAAAAGCAACTGCGAACTAAAACCAATTGAATGATGAACTAAAAGCAATTGCGTTTTTTAGTGACTCTCACTGAGAGTTTGGCGGCCAGCTGGCTTTATTTGCTTTGAATTGTTTCGGCTAATGATTGGCTGAGAGTGTAATTTCCTTCAGAACGTGACTGGACTTGTAATTAGTTTGGTTTTGGTTTCTTGACAATCAATTGAAAACCGTTCTATTGGCACCTGGCAATAACAATATATTAAAGGAAATAAATTGCTTACAGCATACTCAAGAAACCAAAACTGATAAAGAAACAACTTGGTACAAGTTGTACCGTTACACAGACTAGAAATCGCGCTGTTCCTTTTGCCGTTTATCACTTTTAGCAAATACGCATGCGTAAACTCCGTGTATTCCAATGCGTATCCCCCAAAGAAAAAACACGTACCATATGGAAGACAAAATTACTATACTGTCTAGTATATAATCGATCGAATTTATAGCATAAGTGGAGCGGACCTGAGCTGCGAGTAGGAAAGGGATCTGTCACATATGGTCTAGGGGCCGGCATTTCTCTCCCTCACTGCCTATCGTTGGATAGGTATCCCAAAGCTGCAAGGGGCCCAAGACTCGTCGATGTGGTATTTTTCCCCTCTTGTATTTAGTATGCGCATGCGCGATTGCCCTTGTGCACATGCCCAGTGGGAGTAAATTGATTGGTACGAAAGGACTGAAGATTGCTTCGAGTCCGTGATAGACCTATTATTGAAAAGAACAAAGAACTGAACAATAACTCGTAATTAGGGTCTCTCCGTTGGGAGGACAACAAGTAGTTAATATTGTAGTTAGCAGTGATAGATTTAGACAACATGCATAAGTTCGCAATTCGATTCTTTTGTCGCCGGTATCGTTTTGGAAGTGGTTAGTTTCGATTGGCTGTAGTATCTCTGTTTATTTGTTTGTTTGCTTGTTGTTTTGTTGTTGTTTTTTTTTTATATGGGTGATACGTATTTGTACAGGTGTAATGTTAGAAAGTTTAAACAGTAGGTAAACAGTAAACCTTCGAATTTTAATAAAGTCCTCTCGTCCTCAGCTTCTACGTTCGCGGTAGCGTGATCCAATCGGTCTAGCCAGGAGCCGATTCGTTGGAGCCTCCATCCGCCCATAAAAGCCCTCAGAGTCAACCCCATCCCGTTTAGTTTTATTTATAGAAAGAGTTTTCGCGGCATATTTGTCACCTTATTAGTAATAATCAATCAGAGCAGAGCTATGACCATGCTTCATTCACATACATGCTTTCAAGCGTCTAAACGAAATGGCGGAAAGCGTGAAAGCTCAGTTTCGCGGGAAATGCTCAGTGTTGTAAAAATAGATCTAAACGTGAAAGGGTTGACTCAAGGGTACAGAACATATGGAGGTTTCAGCTAATCTGCTTCTGAGGGTTTATAGTGAACGATTGGAATTCTGTTCTTGAAAGTCGTTGATAATTTGAGCTTAACCTGAAATCAACTAATTCAGTGATTCGGTATGCGTTCACTTATGGCCAGGAAATTTACATATAGGGTAGACAAATACATGGTGAGAGATGTTGAAGCACGTTAGATGGCTTAGTGAAGAGCATCGCTTAGACCACGTTTAAATGCCCAGACAATGGGTGAAGGCATATGCAACAGAACTATTCCCATCTGCCACGGGGTGGCCTGACAGCTGATCATAGATCATATGAGCTTGTTCCGGGCTTGCGTGTTTTCTGGTAAACAGAATATCCGTATTGACCTCTTTTCTTTAGAGCCGTACTCCTGGATGGGAAAAGGCTGGCATGAAGAGAAAAGTCTCCATAAGTTATTTTACTCACAATTCAATGATGTCCCATTCACACAAACAACCCTTCTTTAATGAAACTTGGTTTAACAAACTAAAAATCACTGGTTTTTAAACAAAATTTAAATTGTGGTTGTATTTGTGCTGCTCTTATAATCGAGAAAAATCGGCGAAACATCTTTTAAGACGATAGCCGTGTTTATAACGTTTTAATTCATCTTTAGCCAGTGGGGCATAAAGACGCGTGGCAAGAACCCCAGCAGACAATGACCGAGCCAAGGAAATCCTATTAATAGCCTTTAAAAAAGCAATTCTGAAATTCAAAGTACAAAATGAACGATTTATAAGACTGCATTCCGATCATATTTGGGGCGTATAGCGAAGCGATTTCTTATTACATTACAAATGACAAGGCTAGAAAGAATTTGAAACGAGAAATCATGGAAAGGTAAGACGATCGTACCTGAAGGGTAAAACCTCGCTCGGTCGAAAAGGCAAACTGTCTGTAAAAATACTGGCTGTACTGTCCGTAAGGTAATGACTACTTCTCTGCTGACCGGGTGTTCAATGCTACTGAGTAACTTGAGAATGAAACTAAAGCTAGCCCAGCAATCACATGTTCGATTACTCAAATCAGTTAAAGATCAACTAGTTATTTATTTTTAGTTCCAATCAATGTTTAATCAAATAAAAGTGTTTATAACAACGGGGAAGTTAGAAGTGTACAATCTATCGGCCTATAAGGTCTCGGAGCGAATCGTAAACATTCCACATTTTCGCCTCGGCCTTGTTCCTAGGCGAAAAGATTGAAACTGGTTTTTGTTTTACTTTCTACATCAGTCTGTTTTCTTTTCTTTTGACTACGGTGGCCCATGGTACGGTGGCCCATAGGGACAAAGCACTTCCCAGAATCCAAAACCCCAAAACACTTCCCAGAATCCAAAACACTTCCCAGAATCCAAATCCAAAACACTTCCCAGAATCCAAGAACCTTCCCAGAACCCAGACCCAGAATCAGGAGGCCTGGGTACCAAGGAAGACGAGGTTTCGTGCGTTGTGAGGGTCGATCGAGGATTCTTTGAGCTGTAATGTAAAGCTGCAAGGAAGGAGAGCTTTACTTTAAAGGTGACATAAAGCTTAAGAAACATTAAACTAGTAGCTGTCATAAAGGCGTAAACTATAAATGATAAATTACCATAGATCCAAGCTTTATATTTTGCAGCTCTGTATTGATCGTATTAGCGTTGTGCTTCATAATTTATACGAACACTAAAGCGACTGCCGACTGTCATACTGAATACAGATTACTGTTCTGGTGTTCTTTTTTTCATTTTATAATTTGAATGAGCAAGTCGTTGCATAGAGGAAATACAATCAATCAAGCATAATTATAGTGAATGTTGGCTGGCAGAGATGGGTGTTTGGTTAAGTTTTAGTTACAGCCCCTCCACTTTCGTACATAATTTGATTGTTTTTATTGGTGTACCGGTTAATTTATTTTCGGTGACAGAATATATAGAAATTTGTGATGCATCTTTACAGAACCTAACGGAGAAGGTTCTGGACTATACACCTTATTCCAAAATGGCCCCCATTTTAACATTCTTTTGTTTTTATTCAAATTAGCCCTTTTGGCCTCGTTCTTAAGCCCAGAATTCAAAGGAATATTTTACATTGAACGAGGCCAAAAGGGCTAATTTAAATAAAAACAAAAGAATGTTAAAACGGCGGCCATTTTGGAATAAGGCGTATTTTGTGATACTCTTTTATTTTAACCTTCACTTTTCAGATGTTTTGCACTGTTTGTGGAAACGAGATCAATGTGGGCCAGTGTTTCTGTGGAGTTTGTGGGGGGGAAATGTCTGCCATCTAGAGTAGATTTAACAATAATATTTAGTGAAAGCAAAGGTGAACTACCAACATTCAAAGAGTTCATGGAAAGGAAAAAATTCAGAGGCACAAAATATCACAAAGGCCAAAACTGCAGAAAGGAAAGGGCGGTTTATGGTTATCAGATTGCTGATTTCAGTCTTCACCATGACAAGTTTGTAATATTACATAAGTCGGCGGTTTGTTCTCTTATAGTTTTATTTTTACTAGTTCTGTTGTTCCCATAGTAATTATTAGGAGAAGAATCTTGGCGCATGGCTGAGGTTATTGTGTTACACTCAAAAGATAAAGTCGAAGTGCTTCCTGCCAATTTTAAGGCATTTGAAGATCTCCAAACACTTGCAAAAGCTAATCCTTGAAATCAGCATTGCAATCATAGGTGGTTGGGTCACCCTCTGCTGACCCCAAATGATATGCATTGGTGACACTTCCTGTTTCTTGTCTTGTACACCTAGGTATTTTGAGAGAATGAAAGCAATTGTTTGCTATAGTTTTTACTTTTATTAGAAGTGAAAAAGTGGCTTAAATTGTTTTACATTAATTAATTGAACAGATGCGTTAGTAGACCCATTTCCTTGTAAGAAAGGTTATTTTTTATCGTAATATCGTGTCTAATATTGTTGATCTCATTTACATTCAAAAGAAATAAGAATGTGCATGCTTACATTGTTTTTACTTTTAGTACTTTTTTGTACTTGTAACAATTCAGAAAAGTGAACACATGCCTTTTGGCTGATCATCATAATAATAATATCTGACCTGCTAATCGCCCTTTCTCGCAGTCGGAGACTGAATTACTAAGGGAGCAGCTCAACGAGGTCGGACCGAAGGAGCTGTGCTGCCGGCTAGGCGCTCGGCCCCTGAGCACGACCCATATGTGACCTCGGAGCACAGCACCACAGCCTGATGGAATAGGCCGGGAGTCGATTTTGAGGAGGGAGGAAAACCGGAGTACCCAGAGAAAAACCCTCGGAGTCAGATTGAGATCGACTAAAACTCAGCCCACATACGACCCAAGGCCAGAGTTGAACCCGGGTCACAGAGGTGGGAGGCACGATTGATGACCACTAAAGCACCCTGACTCCCAAAAATTATCTCAAATGACGGATAATTTATGAACTTCAAATTCTCATAAAACCCTCATAGTAGTGAGGAGTGAGGGGTCTGAACTTTCCACTTCTTGTATCTAGTTTCTGCCATCTGCAGTGGTTCCTGCATTTCCTTTTTTCTGGTGCTAATATTATGCAATATTTTGAAATCTTTCTTTTTCTTCCACTTCCCACCGCCTCTTGAAGACTTCTCCCACTGTTACCATTCAAGCCCCCTGTCCCCCTCCACGATAGCATATGTGTATTCTAGTGTAAAGAGGACAGGCAATCCATAGTAAATGGCATGACTTTACCTGAAAACCACAATAAGAAATATAGCTCATCAGGTACCCTAGCAGGGCACTCAGCCATCCTCCTCCACCTAATTCGACGACAGTTCCATTCACTGGCCACTTTGTCTGATTAATTGTTCCTGAATTAAAGCCATGAAACAGAATTGGAGACAACAAGTATGAATCAAATTACCATGTTCAAAATTCCCTGAAACTGTCAAATCTTTAAAGAAATCAATCCACCAGCCACTGTTTTGTTTTCTAAAATAAGACCATCATGCTTCCATGCATCGCTTAGATGGTGAACTGCCATATCGATGGCTGTTGGCGCCATAAAAAGGAGGAGGAGCATCGACACAAAAAACTCCCTGTATTTGAGCAACTACAACGTTTTCTGTCCCACAGTCAGTTTAATTTGAACTAGTCGTGGAAACCCTTGAACCTGCTTTACACAGCCTAAGTAATAATGTGCAATGACAGAAGGATCATGATTAGTGGCAGCAACTTGCAGAAACATAATCCTTCTGGAATAGCCATCAATGCAACCACTTATATGAAATCCATACGGGGCTGGCTTGTCGTATCCGTCAATGTGCCACGCAGCGTTTAGGCCCGGGTTTCTATAGCACCTTCGTTCAATTTTTCTACGTCTTCTTTGATTAACGACATCCGGATCAATATTCTGTAACTATGTTCCAACCGAGAGATGATAGTCGTGCTGAAGCCGTCGTGTCATAGATCGATAACACAGGAGCCTCCCTGGACCGCCGTTTAATTCCAAAGTAATTGCCCGGCAAATGTTGGCAATTGATGATTGCTTCCCCCTTCTCCGCAACCTAGCTTGTGGTTTACAAAGTATTGTAGCTGTGTCGGGGTCCAATGAATACCATGATACAGCGAGAGGAACGTCAAGATGGCCGCATATCCATACCCTTTCCTCCAATACGCAGCTACACTTTCCTCGACTGAACTGAATGTTTCGACGCAAATACACTCTGGTAATCCTGCACTATGAACTATAATTTGAAGCAGTAATAATAATATCACAGCAGAGAACTTCAGAATAATATGTAGTCTCGTAAATGACTGATGTTCACGAAGCATGGTTGATGGCGTGGTGTGTCATTCGTCCATTCTATTTTCAACTGAAACAAAAAATGACATTTTGCTTGTCCATTTTGTATTTATCAATTTGTCATTTTATTTGGAGACAAAATTAAAAACTTGAATAAAAAAGTGACCCTTAAAGACTGACATTTGAAACATTGCTTTATCCAATGCTATTTTCTATTTTTATGCCCTGAAATAAGTGAAAAATACTGCCTCGATAACAGAATTTTAATTTGCCTCAACAAGCAAAACTATAAAATTGTCTTAATATATATTTTTTTTCAGTTGAAGACCGAAAACGGATTGACCAAAAACCAAAATTGAAAGTTTCAATTTTCAATTTTTTGTGTTAGTTGAAAATTGAAACCCAATTGATCAAAGTAAGGCAAAAGTTGACACGGAAGGGGAGGCTTAGTCTGGAGGGAGGATTGATCTTGAAGGGTTGGCTTGGGGGAGGGGAGGGGAGGCGAGGGTACGGTGCACCGATTCTTGTCCAGAATGGTGGAGCTCTGGCACGAGGCACGAGTGACCACCATATTGGATATTGCGACGGCCCGGAAATGGGTTGGCGCCAAAATCAAATATGGATGCTACAGACGTGAATAGACCTTTACACGGATAACCAATATGGGAAAACAAATGTGGCGTCATTAATGGAAAGGTCCATTTCCTCGTTCCCTCTGTGTCAGTAAGCTTTCACCCATTGGAAGTGAAAAGGCTGTGGTCCTTCATCACTGAAAGTCTCTCGGAGTTTGGAAATTATACACGTAACGTTTGCCGTGTCTTCCGTGATATTTACAAATTGTTTGTCCCAGTTTGCGAAACGATGTTTCTCCTTTGTCGTTTTTGTTTGCTTCTGCGAGAATAACCTTTGCTATCGCTTTGTTCTTTCTGCTGTTTCCAGCAAAAAGCGGTGCCCTGTAGTTGGCTGCGAGCACTGGCACAGGTCCGCTCCAGTGCCCGTGTAAGAAAATCTTTGGCCTGTGGATGCGGCAGGAATATTTTGCAGGTTGCAGGTTGCAGGTTGCAGGTTGAAATTTAATTATAACTGGAAAACCGCTGACAGTTAAAAGAAACGTACAAGCGGTAAACTTACCGTGACTGTTACATGACGCTGTTTACGCTATTAGGTTGTTGAGTCCATCCGCTAGAAGTACTTATCGATCGACACCCTTAGCCCAGTCAATCTTCAAAGCCATCTGCATGGCTGCGCCACAAATGTTTCCATCGATTCTAGATTTGGCTCGGGTCTTCCTTCAACAACAGAAGATTGCCATCGCAAATAAAGGAAATAAATAAAAAAGAAATGAAATAATATAAGACTTAAATCTACGGAATATTATAGCACAAGCTCACTATGCCTCCATTTTGGTACTCACAGGGAAGAAACCAAATTCAGCAGCTATTTCAGATGATATTTCAGATGTTTTTTCAAAATCAATAATTCATTGCAGGCTTCAAATCATAAGAATATACTCTCCTCCCATCGCTTCGGCCGGTTTGGCATTTACCTGGAAGCCATCTTACTGAGCGATCGTAAACAGGGTCATGCATGTAACAGTCACGGTAAGTTTACCTCTTGTAAGTTTTTTTTACTAGTAACTGTCAGCGGTTTTCCAGTTATAATTAAATTTCAACCTGCAACCTGCAACCTGCAAAGTATTCCTGCCGCTGTGGATGTTGGCGAATGAAATCTGGTTGAAAAAGATCTGCTTGTAGACGTTCCCCCGTAACTTGAATGGAAGTTCCGTCCGTTAAGTGCATGACATTAAAACGACCGCCATCGTTCGGCCAATAGACCATGTCGCCGAATTCCTCTCTTTGAGGTAGAGAGAATTTGCTTCGACCTTCTGTTAGACTAAAAGCTTATGTTTACGTTTGCAGAACTCAGACTGGTTTTGTAGGTTGTACTTGCCTGAAATGCTCGGGAAACTCTAGCTACCGCCATGTCGCCCGCTTGCATCCGTATTTTAAAATCCTTTTCTTCTCTACTGACATCGAACGTCTTGACAGCCTCCATGCCAAAGCAACAAGATGACGTAATGCGAACTTAAAACTAGCAACGAATAGAACGAAGACAAATTGACAATCACAAGCAGAAGAGCATGTGTGAAAGAAGGCACGAAAGAACATATTAATCCCATACGGGGTGGAGTAAACCTCAAAAATACACGTCTCCCCTCCCCTCCCTCCCTATGGTGTAATCCGATATGACCACGTTTCATGTTACTCTCCCTACCCTCTCAGAGACCTATCTCCTCCAGACTAAGCCTCCTCGTCTGTGTCAACTTTTGCCTTAGTTTCAAATTTCAACGCACACAAAAAAATGGAAAATTGAAATCGGTTTAAAATTCTGTTATCGAGGTATCACTTTTCACTTATCTCAGGGCACAAAAATGGAAAATAGCATTGGATAAAGCAATGTTTCAAATGTCAATCTTTAAAGGATCATTTTCTTTATTCAAGTTTTTAATTTTGTTTCCAAATAAAATGACACAAATTGACAAATGCAAAATTGACGAGCAAAATGTCATTTTTTATTTGAATTGAAAGTAGAATGGACGAATGACACACGGACCCGATAGCTTGTCAGGTAACCGCGCCTACATTACACCTCCGGAAATTGTTTTAGATTCTGGAAAGTATTTTGGATTCTGGGAAGTGTTTTGGATTCTGGAAAGTATTTTGGATTCTGGGAAGTGTTTTGAATTCTGGGAAGTGTTTTGGATTCTGGAAAGTATTTTGGATTCTAAGAAGTGCTTTGAATTCTGGGAAGTGTTTTACATTCTTTTGTCCCTATGGGCCACCGTATTTGACTCACCCGGGCACTCATCTTCATTGCCAGTCGAATTTTCTTGAACTGCCCGGCGCACTGGCTCAATCTCCGGCTTTTTTTTTGCGGATTTTTGGCCAGTTCTTATTTTACGGAGATAGGAAACACGGAGGACTCAGAGAAAAACCTGAAAGTAAGGGAGAGAACGAAGAAACAATGACATGTGGTAACCAATGACATGTGGTAATTAACCACGGAGGTGAGTAGTAGTGTAGTGACGTTCACGACTGTATGGACGGTTGGAAATTTGCATAAATTTGCATAAAGGGCGGGAAATTCAAAAAAGAAAGACGGCTTCTGATTGGTCCATGGCAAAACACCGCCATGTTGAATCAGGAAGGTTGGGGTACGGTTGGAAATTCAAAAAAGAAAGACGGCTTCTGATTGGTCCATGGCAAAACACCGCCATTTTTGAATCAGGAAGGTCGGGGTAGAACGTTCGAGACCGGACATGACGTCACGAAAAACCGGAAGTCACGCTCCAATGGAATAAAAAAACAATGTTTAATAAAAAACGACAACCTATGTACACGTGGGAACGTCAGGGGACTCGGACCGAGTCCCCGTCCCTGGATTTTTTAAAAAAACAATTGACAATTTTTCTTAGGGGTCCTCCTCTTCATCCTCCGTGTACGGGGGCGTGTCCGGCATCACGAACCCATAGGTGCCATCGTCTGTGGAGAGGGCATCGTCCACATCCGGGTCCTCCGTGTCTGACACGAGGACCGTGTCACCACTTTCACTGTCCGTGTCCGAGGGGAGGGTATTGGCCAGGGCCGGGTCCAGGCTCATCAGGTGGGCGCGGCAGTGGGGGCAGGACCAGTGTCGTCGGTTATGGTCGCCAAATTGGGCTAAGCAATACCTCATCAGGCAGAACACGTGTATCATCTGGTGACAACAGGAGGTCTGGACAGGTTTCCATAAGTGAACGGAATGGGAACCTGTATCCGCGGC
>BLFK01000172.1:1102630-1103728 GCA_014634185.1 Astreopora myriophthalma | reverse complement strand
GTTGTACTTGCCTGAAATGCTCGGGAAACTCTAGCTACCGTCATGTCACCCGCTTGCATCCGTATTTTTAAATCCTTTTCTTCTCTACTGACATCGAACGTCTTGACAGCCTCCATGCCAAAGCAACAAGATGACGTAATGCGAACTTAAAACTAGCAACGAACAGAACGAAGACAAATTGACAATCACAAGCAGAAGAGCATGTGTGAAAGAAGGCACGAAAGAGCATATTAATCCCATACGGGGTGGAGTAAACCTAAAAAATACACGTCTCCCCTCCTGGAGCGGCCACTTCCGGTGGCAGCCTCGCTCCAGGCCTCTCAAGGTTTCCGGGAAGCTCTCGCGCCTTTTTAGGGTGAAAGGGAAAGAGCAAACATGTCGGATGCGAGTTGAATCGTGTTTTTTTTTTGTAAGGTTTTATTTAGTCTAACCACCTCCCCTCCCTCTCTAAGGTGTAATCCGATATGACCACGTTTCATGTTACTCTCCCTACCCTCCCAGAGACCTATCTCCTCCAGACTAAGCCTCCTCGTCTGCGTCAACGTTTGCCTTAGTTTCAATTTTCAACGTACACAAAAATTGAAAAATTGAAATCAATTTAAAATTCTGTTATCGAGGTACTACTTTTCACTTATTTTCAGGGCATAAAAATGAAAATAGCACTGGATAAAGCTATGTTTCAAATGTCGATCTTTAAAGGATCATTTTTTAAATTCAAGTTTTTAATTTTGTTTCCAAATAAAATGACACAAATTGATAAATGCAAAATTGACGAATAAAATGTCATTTTTTATATCAATTGAAAGTAGAATGGACGAATGACACACGGACCCTATATTACACGGACCCTATATTACACTTATCCATTACACTTTAGATTCTGGGAAGTATTTTGGATTCTGGCAAGTGTTTTGAATTCTGAGAAGTGTTTTGCATTCTGGGAAGTGTTTTGTCCCTATGGGCCACCGTATTTGACTCACCCGGGCACTCACCTTCATTGCCAGTCGAATTTTCTTGACCTGCCCGGCGCACTGGTTCAATCTCCGGCTTTCTTCTTGCAGATTTTTGGCCAGTTCTTATTTTACGGAGATAGGAAAC
>BLFK01000172.1:1082630-1097630 GCA_014634185.1 Astreopora myriophthalma | reverse complement strand
CCGACTCTTCATTGATGCTCTTCGCCACCGACAAAGGAGTTTTGTCATTGAATTCTGGCTAGTTCCTGTTAATGTCTCTTAGCAGTGTTATCACATCTTCAGGTCCCTCAACGTCTCGGCCTTCTCTCTCTGTCCTTCTCACTTCTGTTCACCATCAACGTCTTTCTATCAACAGTTCACCACTCCTTGCTTACATTTATCTACCGAATATTAATTAATCCCACATTCACCTCTTAACGTACATACTTATTGCTTAAACTGTCCAACATTTACAATACATTGTACTAAATCAACATTTTACGAACAAATAAACTTACAAGCTCTTCTTTAAGTACTTATTACGGTTTACTACGAGAATACATTAACACTACATAATTAACACTAAAGAACAAACTAAACAGCTAGGGAAACAAAGAACAACAACGAGAAAAAGAAAAAGAATTTTATGACAGTCTGCAAAAGAGTCATAGACCCCATGCAAAGGCAGACCACCTAAAAGAAAATATATATATATATATATCTATATCTATATACGTCAAATAGGAAATAAATAACAATCATCAAAATTGAAATAGAATGTATGAATAGAGAATTGAAAATTTGGTCATGTCTTGATAGCAAGAAGTCCCTTACACCCTTCTTAAAACTGGAAATGTTAGATGCCTGACGGACTGATAATGGTAATTCATTCAAAATATCCACAATCCTATTAAAAAAAAGAACTCTTTTTAAAAGTAGTAGTTCTAGCAAAGTTCTTCTTGAGTTTAAGTTCATCATTTCCCCTAAAGTGATACCTATCAGAATCAGTATCAAATTGAATATATGTAGATATGTCTATACTTATATACCCGTTAACAACTTTAGATAGCACTTATTAACCGAGAGTGAGATCATTACAGGGAAATCTCAGACCTCGGCCTTGACGTATTGACCGAGCGATAGCGTCGGTCAATACGTCAAGGCCGAGGTCTGAGATTTCCCTGTAATGACCGAACGGACGAGGCTAATAAGTTAATTATTATATGGCCTTTTTAGCGCTGGAAAAGAAAAACGGGAGCGTTTTTTAATATCCTTTTGCGCGCTCAAGAGGTCATTCGAGGTCATGTTCACTGAAACGAAACAAACCTGGCCATGCGATCGAAACCTGAAGTGAAATAAGAAACAGTTTCTTTGAAAGTGAGACAAGTTTTGTCTTTATTACACCAAGATCTAGGGCAAATTTAAAAATTTTCATAATGCCCGTCATTACAAGAAAATCTTGCCCGCTCGGCAACCAATCAGAGCGCGCGTACTATTGTAGCCATATAATAAACAAAAATAAAACACCAAACAAAGACCGTCTGTCGGTCAAAGACATCAAATTCGGTTGTTTTCTACGCAGGTAGTAGTCATCATCTGACTTCAGAATAAACTTGGTGGCTCTCCTCTGAATTTTTTCTAACTTGTTGATGTTCCTAGCTGTTTGAGGCGACCATACGACAGTACAGTACTTCAACTGGGATCTTATCAGTGCACAAAACAATGAACTCAGTGCAGTGATATCCTTCATACCGTTGCATGTCCTTCTGACAAGACCAAGAATCTTGTTTGCTTTACTAGTTATTTTGTCAACATGGGCATTCCAGGACAACTAGCTACTGGTAAAAAGGCTAACGTCAGAAAATTTAAAAGTTTCCTCCAAGATGTGGTTGTTTATTCGTGGGTCAGAATGAAGAGGCAATTTCTTCTTGGTGATACGCATCAGCTTACATTTTTTTATATTGAAGTCCATTAGGTTTTGTTGGCTACATAAATATAAGTTTCCAAATCTGATTGAGACAAGGAGTAGTCGGATGGACAACTTATCACTCTAGATGTTTTATATAGTCATCTGTATCAGTGTTCCCTTTGTGTTCCCAGGCATAACTACCTCTGGTAAATCACTAATGAATATCACAAAAAAGAGTGGCCCCAGCAATGACCCCTGAGGTACTCTAGAGGGGATGACAGACCAGGTTGAACTTTTTCCATCTATGACCACCCTCTGCTCTCTGTTACTGAGTCAAGTAATCTTTACACCAATTCAGCCGTGTTCCAGAGATGCCGAAATTACACCATTTATGCAAAAGTATGTCGTGTGGTACTCTATTGAAAGCCTTAGCGAAACCTAAAACACAACGTCCAGCTGTAATCCATCATGCAAGGCCTTAGTACAGTGATGTGATAAGACAAGCTGAGATACACATGAGCGGCCCCTCACAAATCCATGCTGCCAATCTGAAAGATAGGGAGCCACATGAGAATATATGACACTATGTACAATCTTCTCTTGACATTTACGTGGGATGGATAACAGAGACTGATAATTCTCAACCACATCCATTGCACATGATTTAAACACTGGAGTGATGTTGGCCTTTTTCCACAAAGAGGGAACTCTGCTAGTTCTAAAAGACAAGTTAAATAATAAAGTCAATGGATATAACTCCTCTGCGCACTCCTTAAGAATCCTTGCAGGTATACCATCCACTCCAGAAGGTTTGTTGACATCCAGCTTACTGAAAATATTCATAACCGTTTTATTGTGAGATGTTGATATTTCCATCAGCTGATCAGGATTAACCACGTCACTATGCAGTCCCACAAAGTCAGAGGTTTTTGTAGAAGAAACAGTGCTAAAAACACTCTTTGAACAAAGGCTTTCTCAGAGGAATCGTTTGCAGACATTGCCTTAGTTCTATATGTAGTAACATAAGGTAGTCTTTTTGTCTTGGACTTGAGAGGGTGAAAAGACCAGAATTTCTGGACCAGATTGGTCTTCAGCTTGTCAGACAGGGACATCCATTACTGACTATGTCAGTGACTGTATCAGTGCAAAATACCGTCAGCTGTTGAGAAACAAACTTTGCACAAATCAGGCTTAGGAGTGAAAAAAGTCAAGCAGCAGTGATGATGCAAGTACAGTTAATAGCTTGTCTCGAATGAGAAGGACTATATGGGTGATGCAAAGGGCTTTCCCCAGTTACGTGAAGGAGGCGGATATGAGATGCTTCATTGCCTACCAAATTGCCGGAAGCTAAACCCCTTAAGTGCTCCTGGGCTGTCAAAGAATTAAGAAGCAATTCAGCCGGATCGAATCAGCTTAAGGTATATTGCTGATTCTGCTTGTTAAAGCGCCAGCCACTCTTCGAGCGCCATGGGATGACCCGCTGTCCTCTTCGTACTCTTTACAAAGCTCACGCAATCGAACTGATCTCCAGTCGCAGACACACCCAGTCGCTCAACTTCCTCATCGCTCATCGATAGAACTATCGAAGGAACGATTCTTTCCCGTTGAAATTTTGTTGAAGGACCGATTTTTCTTAAAGTGTCTTCCATTTCTTCGCGCTAATGAGTGCATTCTGGGAATACACCGAGTTTTGCGGGAAGCCTGGTGACGATGATAACGAATAGTGCACTGAACAAAGTTACCACCGAGTATAATGAAATAAGCACTCGATATAATGGAGTATCCACCGGATATAATGAGCAAAGCACCGAACGAAGAAACCACCAGAGATAACGAACGAAGCACCGAACATAATGATTTAGGCACCAAGTATAATGATTTAAGCACCGAATATAATGAACTAAGCACCGAATATAATGCTTTGGGCACCGAATATAATGAACTAAAGTATCATAAGACAATTATGGCGTTCCATATAATGCTGTCCCTTCCCTCTGAATGTTGTTTCGCCCAATTTTCGTAGCAAATCCTGTCGGCCAACATTGTGGGAGGAAACGGGAGCGAGATGTGTTTCAACGATTTTCTCGCGGAATGTAAGTCAAATTGGCTACTCTGTCCTACGAAAAAGACTTGGCTACACGGTACGCAGTGCAGAAAGTCAATCATGAATTCAACTTGGTTACATGGAAATCGGATTCATGGGAATCCCTTGACCTATGATCAACAATAACACATTAATATCCTCCGAGAAAAATAAATATAAATAACTTGACAATGCATCGCTACTTAAGCTTCGGAAATTGAAGGTTGATGATCACTCGCTCACCGCTTACCGCGTATCCAGCTCCCGAGAGACCTTGGATTCTTGAAATCTCCTGCCATCGCGTACCGCCTACCGCGTAGCCAGCCCCTGAGATGCCTTGGATTCTTGCATTCGTTCTCCACTACGTATAAAGCGCACAAAAGGAAATCTTCCTTCTTCATACCGCGTGTCATTTAGCCACGTTTGTCGGTGTGGATGAGATCTGTTATGAAAGCTATTTCCTACCCTTTAAAATGAGGTATAAAGCTGGCCGACACACGGTTCAACATTGTGAAACATTTGTTGCTCAACAAATGTTGAACGATGTTGCAGCAACTTCTTGAATGGAATAAATATTTCAACATTTCAACATGAACTGCAACAGATTTGTTGATCAACAGATGTTGAACCGTGTGTCACCGGCTTAAGTTGCCACATAGCTGTGAATACTTGTTGAAAAACTGAAAAAAAAATATTTCCGCGCAATTTTCGTATCCGGGAAAGTTATAAAAGGAAAGTACTTGCGCGGAAATGAATGTGTTTTTATCAAATGATAACAGGATAGACTCTTCCTTCCCTGGCTTCTAATATTTGTAATGTCACATGAGCAAGCACACGTTTGTATTACATGGTGTAACACTAAGCAGCAATCGTCCGCGCCGTATCAAGCCATCGAGCGAAAATTCGACCGAAGTCCGATGGAGAATTGCCGTCGCTTATGTTAATTCGCTGACACTGTGAACCAGCAACGAAAATTGTGAAATAAAAGAGTCCGGCGGAGATGTCATAGTGCACCAAAGTTTCGAATTTCGAATCATTTGTGACTGACTTGAAGGTGCTAGTGAAGAATCGCGGCTATCAGGAAGAAGAACGCACGGATAGAGATGCGATAGCTTTCCGTTGTAAACACAGCTATGTCTGCCTATTCCGCAGTGCTACATTGTCAGAAACAGCTGGCGATTCGTACCGCCCAGATTGCTAAAACTTAAAATGGCCGCTGGTAGTGTTGTCGCGATACCTCTAAGGGGCCCTTAAGGTTATTGATCGAAAAAAAATGACGGGCAAATAAGTTTTATTTCTGAATCATAAAAATACAGGGTCATTTACAGTTAAGTTAATATTCATTTCCGACACAAATGCGCTTTTCTTATACTTAATTTCTTGAAATAAAGGTTGGACGTTGACTTTGTTCTGACACGTGGAACACTGAAGCGACTTTTAGCAACAGTATTCAACACAGGCGATCACAAGAAACCTTGGAAAATGTACGCTGTAAAATATAATGGAACAATCTACCTCAGTCACGTGGAGGATAACGGACCCACTCAGAGACTGGGTAATCCACGAGAGCCAATGCTTCGCTGCAAAGCAAGGTTGGAAGAACTTGGAAAAATTTCTTACATGGGAAAGAAGTTCGAGGAGGTAATCTCTGAAGCTAAAACCCAAGATGCAACTTCTGCCAGTGCAAACAGTGGTATTACTTTGGAGGAAAGGCAAGGATTTTATTCCGTGTCACGAGGTACATTTGGTGGACGACACCGCTTGTTGACAAGATCTGAGGTTGACTGCATTGAAAATGTAAGAAACAATATTACACTACTATAATATAGCTAGAGAATGAGAAAAAAAGCATCGCATTTGTTTTTCCTTCCTTCCTTTCAAAAATTAATTCTTTTCATTTTCCAGTCCCGTTATTCCGGGCAAATGGAGCCAGGTAGTGTTTCGAGTTGGGCTAATCAGCGAATTTACAGGAAATATTAGAATTAGATCTTGCAACCTCGCCTTTTTTCTTTTAAGAGCCTTAATTTTTGGGCACGGTGTTCATGAGCACAATATTCCTCACATTGTTCTTCTCATTCCTTCTAAAGGGTAAGTACGTAGAAATGAAGCTGTGCTTGGAATACACAGGCCGAGATGAATGGAAGTTTCTCATGTACAAGCTGCGCGACTGGTGGTACCACATGTATGCTGGAGACATAAAGAAAATTGTCTACGGGATACGAAATGGGACAAGCCTAGTACGTCTATCAAGCCTGAGCACAGACAGCATCCCCTCTCAGATCCGATACCCAACAATGTCTTGTCCTCCTAGTATCGGACAAGCACTGGCAAGTTGGAATCCTCTTTCTTGTGTAGGATTTGCAGATGATTTCTTGCAGTGGTTGAAGGGAATTGTGGTGGAGGACGCCTATGAAGTTTCTGGTCCCGTGGTCCAGTACAAGCTTGAGTGGAAAGTTGGAGTGGATGAAGTAGTCTCTTGTACCCCATTAGAGGCTGCAAATTGTGATTACGTCTTGTTGCCCCCATGGTTCACCCAGGAGATGTCCTCAGCTTTTCAGGGGTAGACGGCATTCGCATTAGTTAGTTGTTAGTCTTCAGCCATCCGTCTCCACCATCCTCATATCCAGCACTATCACAAAGTTTTGAAAATAATTCCGATCAGGTGTGCGTGCTTTTGTCGAAAGCCCTGAGACGTTTTGGGTCGATTTCGTGTGCCATCGTAAAAACGAAGACACTTCTAGTCATGTAATCTTGTGATAACCTTACCTTTTCTTATCTTAAAAACATGTTTTAAGACCATCCTTTTAGAATAAGTAGGGTTTAGTTTTTCAAATCGTTTTTCTGGGCCATTTTTTCGAATTGAGAAAGTTGCAAAAAACGGGTAGATAGCGCTATCGGCTGGATAAATCCCAGTCGATAAATTTATTAAGTGGAAAACGCCTCCTGCATGGATAAGGATTTCTCCAACGGCAGGACAAGGCTTTCCACCCTTGTTGCACTGAACCGGAGCCACAATTAAGTATACACCTATTATAAGAAGTGTTGTACTCGACCAGACCAAAAAGGAACCAACAGGAGTAGGGTAGGAGAAGACTTAACTCGCTTTTCGGTTTAAAGGGGCTCTGTCGTGCTCATTTGGTTTCGCTGTAGAATGCTAAAAGATGTATTAAAATTAGTCAAAAACAAAAAAATAATGATGCAATTTGTTTATTGAAGACCATGTTACTGCACTGAGACTACTTACTGTCTTCTGTTCTTACTGATCGCAAGGATGGAAATGGATTACATTTTGAAAAATGTAGCCTAAATTTTTCCAATTTTCACACCTCATCTTAAAGACAAAGCCAAAAATGTATTATGGATGACTCTTCCTGCAAAAAATTGTTAATATCCTCCTCCTAAATTTAAAGAAATGTTTGTGGCCCAAGTTAAGGTCATAATAAAGGATTTCTGTGTTTTTGGCAGCAAAACTTCCATGACAGAGCCCGTTTAAGTTTTGAATTTAATTTTAAGCATCAGCAAATGGAGACTTTTATAAGCTCGAGGAAAACTATATGCGAATGATCTTGTTGATATATTCATGTGGTTTTATAGCTTTTAGTAATTTCATAGGCTTCCGATAATTTCTACCCACATTCCCTTTCGGGTGAATAACAGCGTCTTTTGACAAACTCACTGCTAACGAGAAAATTATCTGCTTGCTGTAGATGGACGTTCTAAAATAGGGCTTAAATTTATTTTAGTATAGTTGGAACAAGATTAAGTTTTGTAGAAAAGAACATTGAAATTTACTACTGAACGGTGAAGATGATTGTTTGACAAACGAGCAGGAGTGTTTTATCGGGTTTGAAACCACGAGGCGAAGCTGAGTTGTTTTTGACCCGATAAACCACAACCTGCGAGTTTATTGAACGGCTTCAAAAACATTCCACAAACAGCGTGTCCCTCTGGAGTCCAAACAATGGTCCAAATTGTGAGGAAAATATTAGCATACAAGAAAAACAAGCTATGCCTTACTGGTATTCCATATGTAAAGAATACAAACTAAGAGTTTTTATCGGGTTTTAAAGCTCATGCGCGTTACGTTTCATCGGTGACTTGATATGCAGTTAGACTCATGAATTAGTAATGAGTTTGAAGCATTTTTTTTGTAGAAATGATTAACTGTTTGTTGAACGTCCAGGTAGCCTGCATGACTTGTATATCCCTGGAAAGCATTGATGGTTTATTGTGTGATAACGCATTTCTTATGATAATTATGTTAAAGGAGTAAAATTGAAGCAAACAATACTAAGTTAATAGTTGTAGTGTTAACAGCTAGTAGCGAAAGTTGAATTGTGTAACCAGGCGTAGTGTTCTTATTGCTCACTTGTATTGCGACGAAAATTTTCTTTGAAATGCTAATTTCATGCATGAACTCTCGTGTAACGTGCGTTTCGCAGAAGGCGAGCAAATAAGTTTACTGTGGTATTAGCAAACATCTTAGATCATATAAGTAGCATTTTTATACTAGTGTGTGGGGTTTTCGAAGTTCGTCCAAGTGTGAACGGTTTTGCGTGTTTGCCAATGTAATAAAATAAACTTTATTTCAAATTTGGTAACCTTTTCACTATAGTTCATTGAAAAAATGTTAGAACTGGATTTTAAAAAGAGACAAAAACGTGAAAACATGGACGTCATGTAACTGTACTGCGCTGAGACCAGTGACTGGCAAAGAGCACGTACTAGAAAGTAAGACTTCTTTCTATCAGGCGCTTCGCGACAAGGGTATCGAAATGTTCCCACAGGGACCACCATGGTAGCACCGATCTAGTGACCAATTTAATTATGGACTCTTCAAACTCGTAAACAACTTTTGTGATGCTAATCCGACTGAAGCAATTGACTAAGGGATTTCATGGCAAGTACAAGTAATTACGAGTAGTACTTTTTGCACGTAAGGCTAGCGTAACAGTATGGTCCCACTGGCAACTGTAACTCCGCGCTTTTAGCACTTTTAGTGTTGTAACGTAGAGATGAAAACCAGCGTACCCACACTGCCAAACCAGAAGTATGACACCACGAGTTTCTATCGTGGCGGACAATGGTAGGCCTTAATTATCTTCGTAATCTGTTGAGCCCTTAATGGCGCGATTCTGGTTAGCTTTCTTCCAAAGTTCATTGATTAGGAGGTCACGTACAGAACGTACAACGGTTCTGAGCCTCCAATCACCTTCATTGCTATTAAGGTGATTCCCTAGTTTTTTTATTGGGCATCCTTGCTGTGCATAATTTCCTGCGCGCGTGGTTAGCGAGCGCATTGGGTTTACACGGGTATAGTCTAATGGGAGAGAATCGGACGTATTCTCCAGGGTGTACCGGCTAGAAATGAGCACGGTGACCCCCTTTTTAATACATTTTTATCGTCTCCTTGACTTACTACAACACTGTGTAAACGTTTTATGGGAGTCGAAAGCTATGGCAATTTCTGTTTCTAGGGAATCACCCTAAACAGTTTAAGCTGCTCAAAGTAGCGCCGTTTCTTTAGAACTACCGATATAGTTAATTCTCTGACCAATCAGGGCGCGTTGCCTTAGATTGGACCAGAAACGTGGATATTTAAGCGTCCCATTTAAGTCTAGAAAAGCGTGTTAGACATCACCAGCCAGAGTGCAGAACTAAAAGACACTAGGGACTGTGAAAACTAACTCAGCCACTAGTGATAAGATTGAAACTGGATGTCAGATCTCCCTTAAACAGTTGTCAAGCACAAGTCGATGATTAAAATGCTGAACCGGAGCACAGAGGGGCTTATCGAGTGGTTTTGATTTATGCGTTTATAGCAGATGGAGTCATTTTGGGTGGTAGCTTACTGCAAACAGTAACTGCAGGTAAAATATAAGGGTGGCCTTGCTGTCTTAGTACTCTTGTTTTTGCCGGTGGGAGGAGATCAGTATTTTCTCTCATACATATGTTAGGATCTCAGTTGAGCTGTGTCTTCATAAAGGACACGAGCTTCATAAAGGACACGAGCAAAGTGTGAGCGTCTTTTCCATGCAGAAAGTCTAAGTGATTCCAGCCTGGGATCACTTGGCAGTGCATTAGATTCTTGATCTGTGGCTTTAGAGCTTCACTGTCCATTAGATCCGCTCAGTAATACATCGTTTGCTCCCACAAACAATAGAGTGGGAGTGGGCATGTCTTGCACGTGACACAGAGGAGCGGTAGCCTGGGGAAAGAAAAGCGAGTCTGTTTGCTCACATTCTGGGTGCAAAACGTTTCGGAGATCGGAATACATTGTAAAACGATTCGAAGATGGCTTCTGTGTCCAGCAGCGAAGACAACAGGGACAAAAGGTTCGGATGGAAAATCTACAAAAAATAAACTTCATTTAATTACCTGTTTGTTATTGAGGCCCCTGGATGTTTCCTAAAAATGTTACTAGCACGCATCTCGTGGTCTGGGCCGTTTGTCATTTTTCGCTTTTTTTGTTACTTTTAATAGTTCGTGAAAATATGTTGTAATGAACTGACCAACCTTTCTACCAATCCCTTCGAACAGTTTTCTAGTCACGTCTGTTACCAATTAGGACATTAACCGAGATTTTAAACAAAAAATAACTGATACTCGGATACCTGATTATAGTGCTTCCGGTTTCCTGCTGGGCCGTAATCAAATTTTTGGCACTTCTTGTTGAAAACTACCTGTTACAGAGGGAAAGAGAGTGTATTCTATGAAAATTAAGAGCTTCATGACGCTTGACGCTCCACATAGAAACCTCGAACAATCACGAAGAAAAATAGTACTTGTTTCTCATAAAATAAAAAAGAAAGACAGATGTAGTGATCTTTTCCACAATTCGAAAGTCTCTCATGTTCAATTTACAAGACAAGCCGAAGTTCTCCTTTGAATGTCACTACGTATTGAAACCGGTAGCTGTTGAACATGAACCGTGTTTTTTAATCGAGTATTCAAAGTAATGTCGCGGTTTCGCGTTAGTACGCTTCGTGATTGGCTAAAAAATCTCGGGCTATGGGTTCACACAAGCGGAGCTACAGTCGAACCTCTCCTTACGGACACCTCTCTAATACGGACACCTCTCTATAACGGACATTCCCCTTTGTCCCGAAAAAATTCTCACTCGTTTACTAAAAAAAAAACCTCTCTAATAAGGACAACGGACACTAAATCTCGGCCCCAGAGAGCGAAGTCATATAAACTTAACCTCTTTATTACGGACACTCTGGTGATCCGGTGTTGACATATAGTGTGCACGAGTTTGTGATTACGCAAGCATCAACATTTTATTCACTGATCTTCAACTGGAGTTTTGAAAATTGTACTTTTATTAGTACCTTTTTAGGTGAAGCATTGCGTTGTAGGTAGTTCCTTTGGTTTCAAATAACTGATTCGTATAAAGTATGTTCTTTACGGACAGTTGGATTCCCTGTTAAGTCTAAACATTCTTCATTCTCAATCGACTAAACTGCATTTTTAACACCGGAATAAACTCAACTAAAGGAAAACAAAACGAAACGAAATGCGGACGTTCTATATCTCCATAGCGATTTTACATGTTGCTGTTCTTTCACAACAACCTTTTTGAACAGATGCTTATGGGAATATAACAGCTAAAAAGAAACAGTTTTAACCAATGAATGTCCAGGAGAGTCCCTGAAGGCAGCAAACATTTTCTAACTTTTAACACTAGTTCATTAGGAGCTATTGCTCTTTTTGAATAACTTGTTAGTTCTTTTGTCCATCCCCTGTCCAACCAGACACGTTAATGTCATTGTATACGCTAAATTATTGTCCTCGTTTGTTCGCGCGGAATTCAAACAATAAAACAAAACAAAATATGTCTGAAAAAGCGACAGCGTTTTAAAGTTTTACCGGAAAATGCGTGGTTCGTTTTGTTTTGTCATGCTTAGCAAATGCGCATGCGCAAACTCCGTGTATTACAAATTAGTACCCAAAAATATCCTTACCATATGGAAGACATGACAACTATAGTCGCAAATATATATCGTTCCAAATCATAGTATAAAGCAGAAGGAGCTGAGCTGCGAGTAAGTAAGGGATTTGTCACGTATGGTCTAGGGGCCGACATTTCTCTCCCTCACTGCCTATCGGGGATAGGTATCTGAAAGTGGCGAGTAAAAGCGATCCGCGGGCCGAAATCTCGGGGAGACTCGTCATGGTACACCGCTCAGGCTTAAATGTCCAGAGGTACCGCTACCGCTTCTGCATGTTTTTCTTTAGGTATTTAGTATGCGCATGCGCAGCTGCCCTTGCGTACCAATGTGCCACGTGGAAGTAAATTAATATGTGCCTTCAAATCAAGATTACGTCCAGTCTGTGATAAATCTATTGTTGAAAAGAATAAAGAGCAGAAGAATAAGTCGTAATTAGGGACTCTCCGTTGGGAGGACCACAAGTAGTTAATATTCCAGTTAGCAGTGATAGTTTTTGACAACATAACAAGTTCGCATTTTGTTCAACAACAACAACAACAGCATTTTATTGAAAATTAGAAATATAACTAATTACATTACTTTTCCCCCGCAAATAGCTTATGAACTAATCGAGGCGGGAAAATCTGAGGACATATTACAAGTACAAAGTTTATCTATATATAGATGGACTAAATAACAGTGAAGAGACTACTATACAGTGAATGGGATAAACTAACATAATACAAAGCAAATACAATAAAATTACGAAGAGAAGCTAACCTAAAGTCTTAAATAACTTAGTAAGACGGGAGACTTCGACATAATCATCTTCTGACCGCAAGAAATTTAGTAATAATTCCTTTATCTTTTTGCGAAAGGACGAACGTTTGAGTAGTTTAATCGAATGAGGAATAGAGTTCCAAATTTGGGCACCGATTCTCGAGAAGAAGGCATACATTTTATCGGTTCTAGAAAACTTAACATAGAACGAGTCGCTAGAGACAGATCTTGTTCTGTGGTTATGAATCTGACTTGTTTTAACAAACTGATTGAGTATACTAACTGGTGCTGACTGTCTGTTGATATCATACAATAAATAGCCACAATCTCTAAAAAATAGGCCAGGTAGGGGAAGGAAATTCGATTTGAGAAAGAAGGGTACGGTGTGTTCGTTAGACTTCTGAAGTAAATAAGACGTAAGGCCCGTTTTTGTAGAGTTACGATCTTTCTTTGAAATGTCTTTGTTTTTGTTCGTTCTTTCGTCGTATCATTGTGTAACCCCGTTAGTTGGTTAATGACAAAGAATTGGCTATCGCAGTTCTTTGTTTCCTGCTGAAGAGGTACGATTAAACATTCTTCCAAACGTTCAAGTAGTTTGTCCGGTCCAGTGAAAATGTATTGACATGGGACTTTTTTTACTGCACGGGGTGAATCCCATTTATTTGACTAGCTATGCAAGGTGATTTCAAAAGCCCAGTCGCTGTATATTAAACAACGACTCGCGAAAGCCTTCCAGAAGAACATTACAGACTATTTTAAAGCTTGAATGATTAGAATGATTACAAGACATAAAGATTAAGAAAATTACTCCAGTTACTTTTCGCTGCACTTGTAAACTACGGAAAGACGTTTTTCAGAACTGCACTTTTATTATTACCTTTTTAGGTGAAGCATTGCGTTGTACGTAGTTCCTTTAGTTTCAAATAACCGATTCGGATAAAGTATGTACTCTAACTGAGATGTACAAATCAATGTGTCTGAATATCGTATATTAGTCAGTTTAGATAGACTGGGCCTATTTTTCGTTACTGAACACTTAAAACTGTCAGTGGAGTCTTAAAAATGATGCAATCTTGGTGACCTCTATAATACGGACACCTATCTAATGCGGACACCTCTCTAATGCGGACACTTTGGTCTGTCCCTTTAGTGTCCGCATTAGAGAGGTTCAACTGTATTTCTCATGATTGTCTCTCACGAGGGGAAGTAACGCGCGCCACGTCCCCTATCGCATATCGCGAGGAAATATAGAAGGGCCCTTGAAATTCTAGCTCGCTTGAAACGAGAAATAGGGAGTCAATTTAAAATAGACCTCTGGCTTATGAAGCAAACATTTCTGAAGGTTTCAGTGAGAGCATGCAAACCTCGACTCCCCTCCCGTAGACGTCCCAAATTTCGTTTTAGTCCGGCCAAGTCCTCACGAGAATGCTTGTGGTCTATTGATAAATGATGGGGAAATATTGCGGAATTGTGTCATAAACGGTTTATAAACGAACCTCCAATTCCAGAATATTGATTGCCAGGGTTTGTACTTCACGTGACGTCTCGAACAGTCATTTCCTCGGACGTTCCCAAGCCATACGTCAAACCTGCGGTCCGCAAGTATGTAAGCCAAGCTGTCGCTTGCAGAATCTATGAGCCAGCAAGTCGAGTCCGCTAATAAGCCATGCTGTAGGAAAACAACTTGTTTGTGTTCAGAGCTCTTCTGTAAAGGATGCAGTCGGCGAAGGAGAAAGCCATTACTAAAAGACCAAACGAATCTTCTTTCTTTCAATACGGTTTATTTGAGGCTTGGAATTACGTAAAAACTGAAAAGGTAATTGTTACAAAAATATATGAAAATATGATTCGGTTCAAAGGCTGATCAATACATGATTATAAACTCACACTGCACGTGGCACGAGCGACGCTATTAATTCACCCAGAAACTAAGAGAAATTACTAATCGAAAAGTGATTGAGGAACATAATACTAAATCTAAGTGACTTAATCATACCTCTCTCTCCGATCCTTCCTAAGAAATCAGTCTTTAACTGAAATTCTTTGTAGTGCACGCTACCGAGACTGAAGAATGTCACTAACTATCAACCTCCAAAAAATGACCCGCTATTCCATACAAAACCGGAAATTACGTTGACATCATGGTGAATCATTAACAATCATTTACATCTTCTTTTCACCTTTTCTGCCCGAAATCCTCTGCATGCAAAGAATGAGGCCGTCTTGTGTTGCCATGTGATGCTCTTCATAAGCACATCCTCTACTGCTATTATCTCAGTCTAGCCAGTGCGACGAAATGTTATTTACCGGGCCGGGTTATATTATATTATATTATATTATATTATATAAATAATATAATGAAAAATGAAAATGTTATTTACCGTTCTAGGTAAATGAAAATGAAAATGTTATTTACCGTTCTAGGTCGGTCCGTATATGAAAAAACTGTGCTTGAGGTCTTGTCAGGAACTGTGCAATAATTATCAGGGGGGGGG
>BLFK01000172.1:1077237-1082620 GCA_014634185.1 Astreopora myriophthalma | reverse complement strand
GGGGAAATTATTGTGGAGTACCCCCCGTTCGCAAAAGCTGAATCAGTTGAGCCCCCTTATTGATCTCTTGATAATTTTTACGACGTGCCACCGAGAAACAACTCGCTATTTTCTACACTATATAGCGCGAAGACGTACCGATCATTGGTTGACAGAGACTGCTGGCCAACACTTTTAAGAAAAGCAGAAACGTGGGAAGATGCCTATATTCATATGCTTGTGCTTGTGCTTCTGGTGAATTGCAGACGGACCCCTCCACAGGTTCCGTTTACGTTGGAAAACGCAACCTTTTCCCTAGGGATGGGCCTACCATCTACACATATCCCGGTCTAAAGTGAAATGCAACTCTTCAACAACGCAGTCCAGTTGGTGAAATTTTAAAAAAGCCGCTTTCGAGTGCTCGTGTGAACAGATAACAGTCTTATTTTTCGAATGAGATGCCGTCACAGTTTGGAATCGCTTCTTGCGGATAACCATCGCTCTCAGTAGCTTCACCGCCTCTTTGGCTTCTTCCACCATAGTTAGTAGAGGAGACCAAGCTTATTATCATGTCTTCAGTTCAGTTTAACTCAGATTTATACGGTTTCTTTACCGACTTCGACATCTCGTCAAATCATTTTTTCGGATGTCCCTAAAGAAAACAACGGGGGAAACGAGAAAACGCAAATGATATGGTACGACTGTCACTAGCAGTCTCCCGGGATTATGTTCGACTGATGATTACACGCAGTCCATAAGGTTCGAGTTTTCTTAGTATATTTATTAAAATCTTACAAAATTACTGTGTCGTAGATTTTTTATCTCTATCTGCGAGCACATGCTATAGTTTACCCTGAAGTCACGCGCGGTCCATGCCCTTACAACAAGTAACGCCTGACAATTATAAATGCGGATGCTTTTTCAAGGACGATGGCTTCTTTAAACGCATTCCCACCGAGCATTTTGGTATGGACGGACGAAAACGATCCAAAAACGCAACGTGTACACGAGATTTCTTTCGAAAACTGAAAACTGTCCCTTTGAAAACGAAAACGGATACTGTACATGTGCAGGACGGTGCCAAAAACCCACTAGAAGTGCTATTTTATGGGGCGTGTGGGCAGATGAAATTCACATGACTCGCAGGTTTCAACACATATCTACATTCGCTGAACTTGGCTGGAGTTATGACTTTCGTTCCATAGCGAGAACGTTCACCTGCTTTCAGTCTTCAGTATTCTAGCCAGAAACCCAAGGCAGAATAATAAAGTAGCTGCCTGCAATTTTAATTTAAGTTGGGTGAAACTCATCGTCCGAGGTTGCTAATACAACTCAGACTTGAATGTTGAGGACGAAAATTTCAGGGCAACATAACGCGTTGCTCCTAGTCCGACACGACTGACAATGATTCTGGACCAGCCAAATGTCTCCAAATTCAGACAAAAGTAAAAACACTCTGTGGAATGCATTACCAGAAAGTCTCAGAGACGTTCACAGCCTTCACGCTTCTAAAAGTTATTATGAGTAGTTTCTTACTAAGGAATTTTTTACTTAATAATTTGTATCAAGGTTTTAGAGTTTATATTTATATTCACATTTTTTTATATTCATCATGTTTGTAATTAAGCCCTGAAAAGCGCATGGGAGGTCTTAAAGGAGAACTGAAGGTAAATAGCCAACCTTTCTTTCTGTGGCTAAACATTTTCGAAATATAGTCTCCTTTTGATACATATATATATATATAAAGAAGAAGAAAGGAAAAAAAGTCTTCATTCTTTCTGAAAATTTTGGCCAAATGCTCGTTTTGAGCTACTGACAGTTGGTTGTTCATGGAAAACAGGCCTTAAAGCAAATGAGCCTTATCTTACCAGGCTTCAATCTGCATTTGTGGAAGTTTCATTGAAACTCGTTGGCACGTGGACAACTGTTGGTGCAGGATTAAAGCCTTGTCAGAGACTTATTAGAAAATAGTAAATTGTTTCGGAATAGCCTTTCCTGCTCAATGTGGAATTTCCCAGGATGCAAGGGGGTCAGATTCATGCTGTTTGGCTGTTTGGTTAAGCTTGCTGATGAAAATGGAGCTGGTTGTTCTCTTGTTTGCCTTTTTTCCGAACTTTCTCTGTAATTTGGAAGCAGAAGAGGTGTTTTGTAAATTTTACTGTGTGAATAAAAGATTCGGTTCAAGAAAGATTTGTTCAGACTGCTTGTTTGGGGGGTAAGATTTTCACGTAATTCTTGCAGTGTTTTAGAGCTCATTTGTCTTGCTTTACACGCAATTTCTGTTCTGTTACTTTTCTGGAGAAATGCATTATCATGCTATTTAATTTGTTTTCCTTTTCTCCATCCACAACAAACATTTGTGCTCTAGAACTGCTGGAAAAGATAGCAAAATCTGACCACAGACAATTTTTTCTTAATTAACCGTATGCACGTTTTAACTTTGAAGCTGGCTAATCTGTTAAATCGCTATTGCATATCAGGCAAAGGATTGACAGTCTGAGGTATATATAGGCAAAAACACTCTTTTTTAAAGAGTGAAAGTTTGAAGAATCTTCTCTCTGAAAATAACCAGAGTCAGTCAACCAGCTTAGATTCATAACCTAGATCATTATAAACATACTGTGTGGCATGAAATTTTCGTGGGATCTAATTTTCGCTAATATCGCCGATTTTTCGTCGATCCGCAAAAATTAAATCCCGTTAAAATAAACTCACGCCAAAAACAGTTCCACGAAAATGTACTCCCTTTTATTGACATTATGACTTTCAATAGGCCATTTCCGAATTGCTGTTTGCCTCAGTTTCAAAGCGAGTCTTGGTGCTAAGCCATTCAAATGATAATGAGTTTGATTTGCATGAAAATACAAAACTCATTTGCATTTGAATGGTTGTGCACCAGGACTCGTTTTGGAACCGAGGCAAACAGCAATTCGGAAATGGTTTATTAAATTCGTTGTCAATAATGTAACGACAACGACCTACGGAACATCGTGCAGTATATTCTTTACGATAATCACGGTAATACAATGGAGAATCTGCTGCCTCTGAGTAAATTTGCCTTTTAAATCAACTCTGTCAAGACAAGGAGACTGCGGTATCTCGTGCCTAAGAACACAGCAAATAAAAGACAACATGCACGTATAGCAATTGTTCGGTTTACTGATAAAAATGGATCATCTGAAGGCACACCATTCTCAAGGGCATCCGTTATGCCGCTTTTTGGCTAGCCGTTAAGAACAATAAGAGGGATTGTTGTTCATGTAGGTGAAGAAATCTTGATGTTTTGATGTTTTGTCTCGCATTAACGAAATCCCCTTGTCGACGTTGACATCTCTGGTTTTGATGTTTCTTCTCAACTTCAGAGGCGTACAGTATGGCTTCCATTTTTGTTACTTTCAGGTACCGTACATGAAATCCGCGAAAATTTGTTCCCAGGAATGAAGTCTGAAGTCCAAATTCGCGAAAATTGGTTCCCGCGAAACACGAAAAATCGAAAATCCGCAAAATTAAACTCCCCCGAAAATTTCATGCCACACGGTAGTGTGTCAAAAATTGTTGCTTGCGTCAGTAGCTAAGTGTTTTACAAAAGCTAGCGTTTCCGTATCCGCGTTTTGACCTATCCACACTAAAACGCTCGAGAACCATGTAAACAACGTGCGAACTGGATGGCGCACGTGTTAAAAATTCGATTTCAAGTCTCTCACGCTTTTTACGTCATCGTTTTCAAAAGTTTACGTTTTCATCTGACCACACTAGAAACGCAGCGTTTTCAAAACGATGTGCTTTCAAAGGCCCCATCCACACTAATGCGTTTTCATAAGTAGCCGTTTTTATCTCGGCGAAAACGAAGCAAAATGTTTTCATCAACACTAACGTTTTAGTATCGTTTTCAATTACCCACACTAAAACACTGGAAAACGATGTAAAAACTAGGAACTGAACTGGACTGCACATGTGTTAAAAAAGTTGAGTTTAACAGTCTCCCACGCTTTTTACGTCACCGTTTTCAAAAATATCCGTTTTCACCCGACCACACTAATGCGTTTTAAAAGTTTCCCTAGCTCTCTACGTCCTCGTTTTCTAAAGTCTCCTTTTTCACCTGACCACACCAGGAATGGAGCGTTTTCAAAACGATGCGTTTTCAAATCGCTCCACTTTGGAAACCGTTTTGGAAAACCTCCATTTTCATGAGCGTTATCGGGCGTTTTGGTGTGGATCATGATAGGCGAAAACGCATCAAAAGGTATGCGTTTTCAAAAGAAAACGCATCAGTGTGGATGGGGCCTTTAAATCCGAAGTCCTTGGACTTATGGATTGGCTAAAAGGAACGCAACCTGTAGCTGCATTTCATGATGTAACAAGATCGACCCGCCGAAGTGCGGAAAATAACCAATTGCAAAACGGGACAACCATCCTCAAGACAAATCACGAGGCTGGTTCTGAGTTAGATAGGGTTCGATTTCATGTTTAACTTGACAGGGCAACGCCTGTGTGCCAGTACCAAAAATATCGTGTCTATCCATAGAGTTGCAGTATAATTTGTAAACAAATTATATTTATGGGCTGCAACTGAAGATGCATTGGGCACAGTTCAGCTTACTCGCAGGCAGTTGTGTTGTCCTTTGCAATACGGGATTTATCCCCTTTAAGTGGGCTGCCGACCCTGATATTGGAAGAAATGTGGTAAGACCGTTTATCTTTCTGATTTTTAGTAGTACACATATGAGAGGTTTGTATTACGCCGTCGGTGATTTTTTCAGTATCGGTCGTGTTTGTTTGTTTGTTTGTTTTTTTAAGTTAGTGAAAACCTGCTGCGTACCTCGCGTTATGTTGATGGCCTGTAGAAACCTTTCAGTGGTCAGATTGCAAAATGCTGGGGCTAGTTTCTCGAAAGCATGATTAGCGCTAACCATTGGTTAAGTAGTATAGTATTAAACGCTGGTCAGGGCTAACTAAGCTTCGATCAACTCAGCCCTGGTCGCTGAAAACTAAAACCAGAGAAAAACAAAGCGAAAAACCTGGCGTGAACAAGTCGGAGGCGTTGAATTTTTGCGTGGGCTAAAAACAATTTTCATTGCATAAACAACTTACTCGGCCCTAGTTCGGAAACGAACTCAACAGTGACCCTCTTTGTTTTCACTCTCACGATGCTTATCACGCTCATAGCCTGTTCCCACTTAGCATAAGCACATGTATTTGCTTTCCTTGGGGTTATGCTTATTTCACGCGGTCGGACAAGTGGGAACAAGCCTTAACTTGACGAAACCGACCACCCTGATAAATTGTTTTGCAGCTCTTCCTTCGTCAGCCGTGACTGAATTTGAAATTTTGTAGGTACTCAAAGTTTTAATTTCAGTTCTAGTCTCGCAATTCTTCTTATAGTCGCGAGGTAGCTTTTATCTTC
>BLFK01000172.1:1054737-1072237 GCA_014634185.1 Astreopora myriophthalma | reverse complement strand
CCGCACGAGGCATTCAAGCACATTAGCTTCACCATACTCTTCCTGAGAAAAAATAAAAGACCACTCGAAGTTTACATTCCCCTAAATGAAGATGCATTTCTTTGAAATGCTGTCATTAACGGGGAGTCAGCTGAGACCCTTTTCTTTTAGCGTAATAATCTGTGCCGACAAATTCTTAACCAGACAATTTTAATTTCCTAATCGTCAGTGCGTTCCCGGCTAATCCTGCCTACTCCCAGTATTTTGAGGAGGCAACTGCACACAAAGTTCAAATGACCATCGGACCTTTTAGGAGACTGCAACCACCCTGTTCACTAGGAATTGAAATGGTCTGTTTCGAGAAACGATTCCCGAAAAAAATCACGAACATAGCTATTTCTCTTTTCTGTCTCAACAGCTGGCAAGAAATGGCTGACTACGATCTTCCCGCTATGATAAACTACGTGCTCCATGTCACAGGACAAGAGCAGTTGTTTTACGTTGGCCATTCCCAAGGAACAATGATCGCATTCAACGGGTTTGCTGATAACCAGGATTTGGGAAATAAGGTCAAGGCCTTTTTCGCCTTAGGTCCGGTCTACACTTTGAATAACGTTACCAAAATTGTACAGGACGCAGCTGACATTTTTTATCCACTTGTCAAGGTAAACTATGCAGATTGTAACGGCGATGACAATGGCGATAATTCGCGCCCGACAAAAATTGAGGTTTCTGTTTTAGAAACAACCAAAACACTTTGAAATAACAGTGACTGATCGGAAATTTTAACTCAATTGATCACCGGGACAAATGAGAGCCTTGAAAGAATGCTCATTGCTCATTGTGCTTGCTGTCAGATTCAGTCTGAAAGACGTTACGGTAACCGTGACGAAACGTCTGTAATTTTACAATTTGGCCTATTGGTTTTCTTAGTCCAAAATACGTGAACATATGAAAGTTCCTTTCTTTCAGAAACTCTGGCCCAAGCTGACCTTTGAACTGCTCCCTGGTGATTTTTTGCGATCGCTTATCAAGCTTGGTTTCTGCGCAAATCCAGTTGGGGAGAAAGTTTGTTACCAGATCATGGCATTACTAGCTGGCATGGACAGCAATAACATCGATCAGGTACACCGTGTTTTGAACGAAAAGTTGAAATCCCAACTATAACGGCGATGCTGGGCCGAGCTCCTCGACGCAAGGTTAGCGCTAACCCGGAAGAATCTCCCAAGCAAGGAGATTGTAAACATCAAGAGTCTGACCTCTTTTGAAAGAGCTCTCAAAGCATACCTTTTTAAATTAGTTTCGCATTGATCTGATCATTAGCAGTGATTATATTATTTAGACACTTTGAACCTTTTAAATTCTTCGGTCACACTGAGATTCTTTTATTCTATTTCAGTCCTATTTTCAGCATATGTAATGCACGTCTGAACATACATGTATGGTATATGCGCAACATAATCATAATTATAATCCTTATCTTTATCATTATCACTATCATTATCATTACCTTAAACACCATGACAGCCTACAGGATTTGACACGACTTAAGCAATAGTTAGCGCCCACCATGCTTTGGGCAAGTCGGCCCTGGACTTTGGCGCAATCTGAGTTGTCATGCGGTACACACGCACGCACACACTCATTTCAGTTTTTCATTTCGTACTTCACGAATGGTAAAGCTACATCCTCCTGACTAATTTATGGATTTGATCTTGTATTTTAATCTCTCTTAATTATTTTACCTTAGTGTTTTCCTTAGTCGATCTTTTGCACGTATTTATTACCTTAGTTAAGTGATTATTAATGTGGCTTCGTAGTCTTGTACCTGGAAAACCATTGTAGGGAGTTGCAATAGAGTATGAGGACGCAGAAGTGTCGATCAAACTTTCGCGCTTGGCTAAATTGAACAAAACTCTCGCCAAGTCTCATAGGAAATTTGAGCAGGTTAAAATTCCATTTGAGATCTCGAGGATTTCCCCGCCAAACAAAGCGAGAGTTTCGATTCTCGTCAAACGGCCCTCATAGACTTTCTGTCTCGTTTGGCGAGGGTTTAAAGAGACAAAAAAGAGGTAAAAGGTAAAATTTGTTGGAAAATAGAAGCCACTCAGAGCATTCTGGTCTTGTCAAATTGCGCCATCATGCAATGCAACTCGCCTATTTCATTCTTAAAACAGGTCTTGGATATGGAACGGACGTCTGAGATTTCCCCGAATATTTCAAACATCTGACATTGTCAGGAAAATGCGAAAGCCCCGACCTCGGGGGATTTTCCCGACGTATGAAAACTAGGATTACTTATAAGATTAATTTTAAAGTTCTTTTGTTCGCTAGTCAGTGATCAGTACGCTCTTTTTCTCTTTTTCTTGTTCCCCGGTCAGTTTTTCACTTCGTGATGCCCACACTACGATCATGATTCGTTCTCGATTTTCTTACAATGAAGGTCTAACGAGGTCCGATTTCTTCTCTTTGGTGACTTTCTTTTGTTTTTAGTCAAGAGTGCCCGTCTACATAGCACACTCATTTCATGGAACGTCATTCAAGAACATTGTGCATTTCGGACAGGTTTGTTACTCGCCACGCCTTTTTGGACAAGCAGATGGTGGAAAGCTTGACACGTTACTTTTGTCAGATATTATGATCATGAGGTGTAAAGAACAATAATTTTCACTGTAATTGTAATTGAAAACAAAACAGCCGTAGCCGTATGTTCTCGTGTCCGTTGTCATGGTTTATTTGGGGTGATTTGGTCCTGCATGAATGGAACTAAGCGCCGGAAAACGTGCGAGCAAGTCACGATTGGTTTTGCTCTTGTTGTTGTTGTTGTTGTTGTTGTTGTTTTTAATTGATTGATTGGTTGAAAATGAAGTGCGAGTTTTTTTCAGCGGATGACGAAGCGCAGTAACGCAAAGACGCCAAATTATTTTATTCAATTTCAAAAACACGGTTTATGTCAGTACCCGTCTGTTCGAATAAGTAGTGAAATTCAGAACTTTGGTTTGACTCGCAAATTGAGCATGATAAGCTTGCAAATTGTGGTAGCTTACTGTCTATGTCTTCCTTTTTAATTTTTACGAGAAACAAGTATTTATTTTTTCGTTGTGGTACCACGCATTATCGAGTCAGTTAAGTCTTAGTTTTAATAAAGCTCTTAATTTTCAATAGAGCGGTTTTCAAATGACTGTCGAATGTAATTACGCGATTGCGATTGCTACACTTTATGATTGGCTTAAAAATCTCTCGCCAGTTTATCAACCAATGAGGAGGAAAACCAAAACCAATCGCGACTTGTACGCGCGATTTTTCCCGCGCTTTGAGCAAGTTACGTGGAATTGCTACGAATTTTGATTGGCTCATTGCACTGCTTGCTCCCACTGTGATTGGTCGGAGTGATTACTTTGGTATTGGTTTTACGACACTCAATTGCAACTCCCTCTAAATGCGCTTTATTTCTCTCTGTATCAGGTGGTGTTCAACAAGAAGTGCGAAAAATTTGATTACGGCCCAGTAGGAAACAGAAAGCACTATAATCAGGTATTTTATCAGTATTTAAAAAACAATTGTGATCATATTGTGCACTGATGTTCTAACTGGTAACAGACGTGACAACTAGAGAACCGCGGTTTCGAAGGGATTTAATTCAACATTCCGAGAGTCGCACGAGGCGAAGTAATCAATTTAAATTTCGCGTGCCATATGCAAATAAAGACATTTTTAAATTTTCGTTTTTTTCCGAAAACTATAGCTGATGGAACTGCCTCTCCGAGGCCATTGTTTCATCAACCTTCTTAGAAACTTTTAAATATAGGTTATCAGCTTTTCTTAATTAAGTAATAGTTTTAATTAAGTCATAGTATATAGTTTATATAGTTTTCCTTATTTAATTTTTATATCGTTATTTTATATATTGATATATTTGTATTTTATTTATTTATTTATTTTACGGTTGCTGTGATATCTTAACGATTTTACCGACCAAATACATGTAAATGTAAATGTAAAAAAGTTGGTCATTATACAACGTATTTACGCGAGCTATTGAATGCAACAAAAACACAAAACATTGACAAATGACTCAGATCACCAGATGCGCTTGTGTTAGTAACGTGCATGTTTACGAAACTTCCAGGGACCTCAATAACGAAGGGGTAATTAAATCAAGTTTATTTTGTAGATTTTCCACCTAGACTTTTTGTCCCTGTTGTCTTCGCTGCTCGACACAGAAGACATTTTGAATTTTGTTACAATGCATTCCTATCTCCGGAAAGTTCTGCACCCAGAACGTTTATTTATTTGTTTTTTTTCAGGCTACAGCTCCTCGGTGTCACGTGCAAGACATGCCCACTCCTACTCTATTGTTTGTCGGAGCGAACGACGTACTAGGGGATCCAATCGACAACGAGGCTCTAAAGCCACAGATCAAGAATCTAGCACATTACGAAATGATCCCAGGCTGGGACCACTTGGACTTTCTGTTTGGAAAAGACGCTCATACTTTGCTTTACTCTAAACTTGTGTCCATTATGAAAAAGCAGTTTAAATAATTGTAAATAAATAAATAATCTTATTTGACCACTCCCCTTAAGGAGCTTTTCAGGGCCAATGAAACAAATGAACATAACGTAGTTAAGAATCCCAACTGGAACGAGGCAGACCAGTTCGTCATTCACAAGCGCAGCTGAGGAGTTGTACCAGGGACTACCTAGAACAATTCCAACAAGTGGTTAGAGCAGGACTTGAACCAGGGACCTCGGGACCACAAGTCCGATGACCTGACCACTAGACCACGCTGCCTCCTTCCTAAAAGCTCCCACTTATGAGACAGAATACTACCCTTGTAGTGTTTTGGCCACTGAAAACGTTTGGAAAATAGTCTCAGAAACACACACCAACCTGTTGTCGTGTTATGGTAACGTTTTGTTAGGTTCAGTTTTGAGTCTTATTTATAAAGGATCAAACAGTTAAAGTTGGAGAGCACTCGTCACGGCAAGAGCCAGGAGGTTTCAGCATCTGGTGCAAAGCAACAACCTCGTTCACAGGCTCTCTCCCTTTTCCTCCCTTGTCGTCGAGAAAGAGACCCTGGTTTGGTCTGGTCACCTGACTGCCTGCGACAAACTGCTCCCCTCTCCGGGTAGACTCAGTCACCGTTTTTGTTTATTTAATCAGATTTCAAACGTGGAGTAAAGCAACGTCGCGACTTGCAGAAGAACTGCGAATAATTTAAGACCGTTTTCGCTCTATATGAAAATCGGAAATTATTCGCTTCAGTTCGAGTAAAATTCTCAGAATTTTATGTAAATAGCCGAGCGCGGACTTCACGTACAGAGAAAAAGTAAAACACTGACAAATAATGGAAGCTCTCGCTTTCACCAAGCGAGAATTTATTTATTAAAGGTACTAAAAATTCTCGCTGTTTGTCATGGTTTCGATCAAAATCAGAAGTGTAAGCAAAGTTAGGAAATAAAAACATGCACAAATTACCTTCAAATGCGATAGCGACATCTATTTGCTAGCTTCTCCGTGTTTCGCAAGTCCATTCATTGGTATGTTCAAATAATGATGGAATTGAAATACATTTTTCTCTTGCCTAAATTTGTACACTTTTTGCTCTTTAGGACTACAATCTTTGCTATTCCATTCCATTCGAAGCTCTGTCAAAGTAGTCCTTCTCGCTGTCATCGCTTCAGTGGCCGGCGTTCCAAAATGACAAACCATTTAGCTTATCATTGCTCTGCTTCAGTGGAAAATACGTGAACCTTCTCAAAGCTAAAACTGCATGTGTGATGTAGAAACCCTTGGTTTCACAAGCCCTAGCTAGCTAAGCTTTGTCACAAACTTCACGGCCAAGTTTCCTGATCTTCTGGAACAACTGAACACTCATCTACCCCTCCCTCCAGCCGCTTGTTTGTAACCTGCCAGAATCTGGTAGACACGTGACCAGACCAAACCAGGGTCTCTTCCTCGACGACAAGGGAGGAAAAGAGAGAGAGAGCCTGGGAACGACGTTGGGGTGCAAAGGTGACAGGAAATGTTGAATATATCAATTGCGTTTATAATTCTGTTTGATTTCAATTTATCAATAAGAAAAGAAAAACAACAACAAAAGTTATGTCGGTTGGCTTTGCCAGATTTAATTGTAAAAAAAGTAAGACGCTGTTGTTATAGGAGCGGAAACTAAGGGCGCTTTCCATTTGACACAAGTGACCGGCCCGCCCAGTCCGGGCATTTGGAACGACTAACTCTACCACGCCTTCAAAATAACACTCTTCGATGATACATACTCCTCTAAAAGAAAGTGAGCAACTATCTGGACTATCATGCAACTGTTTGTTCAAATTGTTGCATTTTCTTTACCGACTGACCGGCCGGTTCTGACGAAAGGAAAATGCCCTATGTAAAAGCTCGGCCCAATGAAAAGATTTCATGGCCCTAATTTGATCCATCTTGTCGCCATATCAATCCCTGCCATTCATCCGCATTGCGTAAACAATCCGCACTCTTGCCTTTCACAATGACGTTCTGGTTTAAGTTGCCGTGGATTGACAGGAGAAGTCAATGGAGTGAATTTTACCAATTGTTCACTTCGGCACCGTTCAGCTTCACTTCAATGGACAAGGTAATATATTCACAAACCACGTACAATTTTCAGAAGCTAGGTCTGAAATGGGTACTGGTGAAATACGGTCTTTGTTTTCCACACACCCAGGGCGGTACGTGGAAAACGTAGACCGAACACTTCAAAGTCATCGTTAAGAAAACAACCAATGAAATCGTGCCATCACGTGCTCGTCAGCCGGAAATTTGTTCAGAGGATGATGAGCACGTGATGGCACGATTTTCATTGGATTGGTTGTTTTCTTAGCGATGATTTTTGAAGCGTTTGACAGTTGGCATCTGCATGGAAGTGAGATTCGCAGCGACCCAAACCAGAGGTTTTTCTTCCCTCATCGCTTCGCGGTTCGTTGTCGCCGCTTCTCGACTAAAATTTGTCCGTGGAAAACAAAGAAAAACCTCCGGGACCAGGGTAACCCTGAAATGGATTTTAGAGTTACGGACGTCGTTGAAGTACGGTACGGTTATGGTACGGTAAATGGGCATATAGCGAGCGAAATGATATAAACACAAAGCATTTATTTATTTATTGTATCGTTAAAAACATCGAAAAAAGAAAGGAAACAAATATACATTGGAAATCAACCCCCACTCGGAGTCAATGGCGGGTCCCTAGAATCGCAGACTTAACACAGCGGGCTCGAGAGCACACGACGAAGTTGTCTGTTGCTTTGTCCTTCGCCGAATAATTGTCAGTGAGTACATTCGGTATTCGTGGATTTTTCAGACGCTCGACAGTGCCTTTTTTTTTTCAGATAACATGAGACATAATCCAAAAGATAACTTAATTCACCTGTTCAATTCACGAGTTTGCTCAAAGAGCACTTCCATCTCGATGAAGCCACTGCCGCGGTGGACCTGGAAACGGATGAACTCGACTGATGAACTCATTCAACAGACCATACAGCGAGAGTTCGCTGACCGCACGGTTTTTACGGATGTTCACAAGCTCAATACCATTATGGACTATACAAGGTAAGGATCTTCTGCAGTGATAGAGCGGTTTTCAATCAACTGTCGTAAAACCAGAGCCTATCATTTTCTGAAGAAAATACACCTTTCAGCCAACAGCTACGAAAGCTACTACAGCTACTACGGCTACTACTGTTGCTACAGCTACTACAGGACCTACAGCTACTGCGGCTACTACAGCTACTACAACTACTATAGCTACTACGACTACTACTACCACTCCCACTCCCACTAACATTGCCCCTGCTACTGCCACCACTACCGGTACTGCTACGACTACTACTACGACTACCACTACGACTACTATTTCTTGTACTTCTACTATTATAAAAGCTGCTACTATATGACTCGAGTGTGGTCGGGGACGTAATAGTCAGGTCTTACACCAAGCACTACCTCAATTCTTACACAACTGTGGTCGGCATCCGTATCATAATCTTGGTACATCTTAGAGGGTTTAGTGAACGACTGGAATTGTGTTCTTCAAGTCTTTGATAATTTGAGCTTAACATGAAATCAACCAATTCAGTGATTCGATTGGCGTTACTTATGGCCAAGAAATTCCCATATACTAAACAAATACATACAAACATACATGCTTTATTTATACACGGTAAAACCTTCAGTAAGAATACAATAGCTATAGTACAATAAAATTCAGTGCGCAGTTACCGTAATAAGAATACTGTTTTACAAGGTTGCCATGTGGGAGCCTAACCCTCATTTTTAAAAAAGGCGATTCATTTCTTTTCTAAAAGATCCAACTGATTCGATCGTACGTAAATTGTTGGGCAAGCTGTTCCACTGTGAGGCCGCACTATGGCTAAAACATTTTTTGAGATTTTGAGAGTTGATATTTGGTTTGGGCAAATTAAGCTTCATTTCAAGATTCCTGACATTATATTTTGTGGTGCGAATTGAAAACAGGTCCTGTAGATAATCCGGTGCAAGACCATTTAGTATTTTAAACATTAGAGTGGCTTTAAGCTTTTTTTCGACATTTAGCGAGATTGTCTTGGCATGCAGAGTAAGTTAAGAAGACGGTTAGCACTCACATCGTAACTACTCTTGGTGATAACCCTAGCTGCCCCTAGCTGCAGTTTTTGCAGTTTATCGTACAAAGTAGCGTTGCATTCAACTCAAACAAAACTGCAGTAATCAAAATGCGGTTGAATAAGCACATGATAGATCTGGAGAGCGGTCTGTACTGATAGAAATGGTCTTACTTGTTTAAGAGCTCCAATAGCCTTCGATATTTTCTTACCTACTTCATCTACGTGATCTCTCCAGGTCAAGTGCTCGTCAGTTAATAAACCTATGGATTTAACTTTGTGGACTTTCGTAATAGATCTTTGTTGATTTCTACGTGAATTTGTTCGTTTCCAGAGGCGCGAAGCCGTTGATGAAAGCCAATGACCATGGATTCAGTCTTTGCGACACTTAAGCTTAATCTGCTCGCTGCAAGCCAGCGACTGAGATAGATTTTCAAGGTCTAGGTTAGTTTTGTTTTCAAGTTCAGTAAATGAGTCTGCTGCCAAAGTAATATTTGTGTCGTCCGCGAACATTTTCGGGGAAGCAACTGAGAGACAATTGGGCAAATCGTTAATACAAATAAAAAGCAATAGTGGTCCTGAGTTACTTCCTTGAGGGACACCACAAGAAACTGAAGCAGCATTAGACAAATGGCCATTCACGCTGCTTTTCTGAATGCGATCGGAAAGATAAGATTTAAACCAGCTTAAACTAGTTTGATTAATTCCATAACTGAAGCACTTACGTACCAAAATGCTGTGGTCAATGGTGTCGAAAGCCTTTTGAAGGTCAATAAACACAACACCGTACAGTAAACCGTCGTCAATATTAAGAGACCAACTGTTCGTGGTCTCAAGCAGGCAGGGAGTGTGCTGTGGAGTGACCGAAAACCCGACTGACAGCGTATGAGTAGATTGTTTTCGATAAAGTAATTGTAAAGCTTCAAAGATTTTGGCCACTGTGGGGATTACAGAGATAGGGCGATTATTGCATGGGTTATTCATTTTACCCTTTTTGAATATGGAGATCACTCTTGCAAGTTTCCACTCCGACTGGAAAATGCCCGTAGTGATAGATCGCTCGTAAATTTTAGTGAGGGATGGGGCAACAACATCAGCGGCTGCTTTTAGAAGTTTACATGGGATTTTATCTAATCCCGTTGCTTTTCTAACATTTATTTTAGTCAGAAGGTTGCGGACTTCTCCTACCGTCGGAATTCTCAATGAAAACGTGTAGATACTAGGCTTAAGGTAGCACTCAGGCTCAACATCAGCGGGTGGCATTTCTGTCGCTAGATCATTACCAATATTAGAAAAGTATAGATTAAATTGTTCGCCTATTTCAATCATGTTTGTAATAGTTTGCTCTCCAATTTTAATTTCAGTGACTCTCTTTAATTTGTCAGGCTTGCGGGAGTATAAATCGCTTATTAAGTTCTAGGTTACTTTAGGATTTTGCTTGCTGCGATCTATATTGTCATTAAAATATTTTCGCTTAGCTTTTCTAATGTCGCTTTTAGTATGGTTTCCGGTGCGTTTGTAGCGTTCCCAGGATAAGAGAACCTGTTGAGGATACCTGGTGAGAGATGCTGAAGCACGTTAGGTGACTTAGTGAAGAGCATCGTTTGGACCACGTTCAAATGCCCAGTCAGTAGGTGAAAGCATATCCGACAGAAAAATTCCCATCTGCCACGCGGTGGCCTGACAACTGATCATACATCATACGAGCTTGTTACGGGCTTTGCGTGTTTTCTGGTAAACAGAATATCCGTATTGACCTCTTTTGTATAGGGTCAGTACGCAGCTATTACAACAGTCCGCGCGATTGGCTCAGAAAACAATAGAATCATTCAAACAAACAACAGAAACAATGAACCCCCAAAACAATAGAGCTGCGTCCTAACCAGATCCAATGAAATTAGAGGTTGTAAACAGCTGCGTGGTACTGTATCTGTTGTTTAGAGCCGGACTCCTCGATGAGAAAAAGCCGGCATAAAGAGAAAAGTCTCCATAAGTTATTTTACTCATAATTCAATAATGCCCCATTCACACAAACAACCCATCTTTAATGAAACTAGGTTTAACAAACTGAAAATCACTGGTTTTGAAATAAAATTTAAATTGTGGTTTTCTTTGTACTACTCTTATAGTCGAGAAAAATCGGTGAAACATCATTTAAGACGAGAGCCGTGTTTAACAGTATTAACGTTTTAACTAATCTTTAGCCAGTGTTAATGGGGCATAAAGACGGGGCAGCTAGAAGTGTACAATTTATCAACCTATAAGCTCTCGGACCGAATCGTAAGCATTCCACATTTTCGCCTCGGTCTTGTTCCTAGGCGAAATGATCGAAACTGGTTTTTGTTTTACTTCACTTTCTACAGCAGTCTGTTTTCTTTTCTTTTGACTCACCCGGGAACTTACCTTCACCGCCAGACGAATTTTTTTAACCTGCCTGGCGCACTGGCTCAATCTCCAGCTTTCTTTTTGCAGATTTTTGGCCAGTTCTATTTTTACGGAGATAGGAAACACGGAGGACTCAGAGAAAAACCTGAAAGTAAGGGAGAGAACGAAGAAACAATGACAAGTCACATGTGGTGACCCTTCCGGAAATCAAACACGGAGGTCAAGATCGACTCTCTCTTTCTTAGTTATATTTTTACCCTCTTTTATCCACTCTTACGGTTTTTGCCTTTTTAATGCAATTGTACCTTAACACTATTACCGCAACTATGTAAAGATTCAGTGCAAAAAGGTCAATAAATGCGCAGAACTAACCCTTCGACCTGCATTCACTGTTGTGATGCGGGATACAAACAACCCTTCCCCCCCGGTCAAAAACACACACACAGCCGCGAATAGTGACAGTTGTAATCGTTTAATTCCTGGAACTGCGATCACATGATGATCGCGAGTTGGCACATAGTGAATTCGTGTAGTGGCTTGTCTCCAGTAAATGCTCAATCTTGATCTGAATATTTCTTCGGTGAAAATGGCGCTTTCAACCCACAGAACCACAACTCAGTACAGGGTCAATTCGCCTACGAGTTATAATTCGAAAAATAATTTTTTCTGCACTGAACTTGGATGTTATTCCATTGACAAAGATGGGAAGCTATACGACAACGACAGGAGAGAACTTCACAGTTTGAAAGCCAACTATATGCAACATCGTGGAAGTGATCTTTCCGTTGGTTTTACTCGTTCCAAAGGGGATTATTTCTTTCAAAATATTCAGAGGCCACTTGATGCTTTATTATGGTGGACCGTGCAGAACAAAGGGAAAGTTCTGAAGGAAGACGAAACAAGCGGAAACAAACGGTTAGTTGACTTCACTGGCTCAGGTTTAGAGCCACTTTTTAACACAGGCAGCAAATTTCGGTAAAGGGCCAAAAATGGAGTATAAGGACACACAAAAATGAAAAAAAAAAAAAAACCCAAATGCTTAACTGCACAATACCCTGCCACAAATGTTGAACAGTGTGTCATGCTATGTTCAATGTTGAAACAGGCCATTCAACATGTTGCGGAACGTTGTTGAACGCAGTTGAACGAAAATAGAGAAAAGCTCTATTTTATTCAACAAGTTGCTGCAACATCGTTCAACATTTGTTGAGCAACAAATGTTGCACAATGGTGAACCGTGGGTCACCAGCTTTAAAATGAGGTATAAGGCTGGTGGCACACGGTTCAACATTGTGCAACATTTGTTGCAGCAACTTCTTAAATGGAATAAAGATTGTCTCTATTTTCGTTGAACTGCGTCCAACAACATTCAACGAGTTGAATGGGCTATTTCAACATTCAACATGGCATGACACACGGTTCAACAGTTGTGCAAGAGCTGCAACCGATTTGTTGATCAACAAATATTGAACCGTGTGTCACCGGCTTAAGTTGCCACGTAGCTGTGAATACCTGTTGAGAAACTGAAAAAAAAAATTCTGCGCAATTTTCGTGCCCGGGAAAGTTATGAAAGGAAAAGCACTTACGCGGAAATGAGTGTTACTCTCCCTTCCCTGGCTTGTAATATTTGTAATGTCACATGACCAAGCACATGTTCATGTTACATGTTGTAAGAAAAGGAACAATCACACGCGCCGTATCAAGCCATGGAGCGGAAAATTCGACCGAATTACGACAGAGAATTACCATCGCTTATGTTAATTCGCTGACACTGAACCAACAACGAAAATTGTGAAATACAAGAATCCGGCGGAAATGTCATGGTGCACCAAAGTTTCGAATTTCAAATCATTTGTGACTGACTTGAAGGTGCTAGTGAAGGATTACGGCTATCAGGAAGAAGAACCCATGGATAGAGATGCGGTAGCTTTTCGTTGTAAACACAGCTATGTCTGCCTATTCCGCAATGCTACATTGTCAGAAATAGCTGGGGATTCGTACCGCCCAAATTGCTAAAACCTAAAATGGCCGCTGGTAGTGTTGTCGCTGTACCTCTTATAGACCTGGCAAGTCTCACGCATCATGCGCGAGTCTCACGCCTGGCGATCAAAAACATCGATCTCACGCATCGAGGACAATTTCTCACGCCTGACGCACAGATCCGGATAGACTTGCCACAAGTCCAGCGTGAGAGCCAAAACAAATTCGCAACGAAGTCGCGAAGTAAGCTACTTGCACTTAATGTCGAGTTCATAGGCGTTTGAGTCTAAACTGTGAAGAAATGTGAGTCGAAACATACCATAAATAAAAAATGGCGTGTTTCGAGTGAAACTGGAGGGACTGGAAACGAACTTGAGTGCGAGTCTCGTTAACAGGAACCATTAGCGTGACATTACGAGCGTGACATTATGAGCTTCACATATCTTCGGGGATGTTCGGAAGTCCTCGGAATATCTTCGGTAATGTTCTGAAAATCTCGGGAATCTTCGGGAGTTACCGGAACGTTTTCGGAAACTGAAAAAAAGTCGGGTCGAAAATCTCACGCATTTGACGCGGGAAAATTTGGCGGGTATACTCTTAGGTGCCCTTATGGTCATCGATGCAAAAAAAATGACGGGCAAATAACTTCTACTTCTGAATCATGAAAATACAGGGTCACTGACACTTAAGTTAATATTCATTTCCGACACAAATGCGCTTTTCTTATACTTAATTTCTTGAAATAAAGGTTGGATGTAGACTTTGTTCTTACACGTTCAACACTGAAGCGACTTTTAGCAACAGTATTCGACACAGGCGATTACAAGACACCTTGGAAAATGTACGCTGTAAAATACAATGGAACAATCTACATCAGTCACGTGGAGGATCCTAGACCCAAGGAGGGACTGGGTGATGCCCGAGAGCCAAAGCTTGGCTGCCAAACAAGGTTGGAAGAACTTGGAAAAATTTCTTACATGGGAAAGAAGTTCGAGGAAGTAATCTCTCAAGCTAAAACCCAAGATGCAACTTTTGCCAATGGAAACAGTAGTATTGCTGTGGAGGAAAGGCAAGGGTTTTATTCCGTGTCACGAGGTACATTTGGTGGACGACACCGCTTGTTAACAAGATCTGAGGTTGACTGCATTGAAAATGTAAGAAACAATATTACACTACTATAATATAGCTAGAGAATGAGAAAAAAAGCATCGGATTTGCTTTTCCTTCCTTCCTTTCAAACATTAATTCTCTTCATTTTCCAGTTCCGTTATTCCGGGCAAATGGAGCCAGATAGTGTTTCGAGTTGGGCTAATCAGCGAATTTACAGGAAACATTAGATCTTGCAACCTCGCCTTTTTTCTTTTAAGAGCCTTAATTTTTGAGCACGGTGTTCATGAGCAAAATATTCTTCACATTGTTTTTCTTATTCCTTCCAAAGGGTAAGTACGTAGAAATGAAACTGTGCTTGGAATACACAGGCCGAGATGAATGGAAGTTTCTGATGTACAAACTACGCGACTGGTGGTACCACACGTATGCTGGAGACATGAAGAAAATTGTCTACGGGATACGAAATGGGACACGCCTAGTGCGTCTATCAAGCCTGAGCATAGACAGCATCCCCTCTCAGATCCAATACCCGACGATGTCTTGTCCTCCTCGTGTCGGACAAGCACTGGCAAGTTGGAATCCTCTTTCTTGTATAGGATTTGTAGATGATTTCTTGCAGTGGTTGAAGGGAATTGTGGTGGAGGACGCCTATGAAGTTTCTGGTCCCGTGGTCCAGTACAAGCTTGAGTGGAAAGTTGGAGTGCCTGAAGTAATCTCTTGTACTCGATTAGAGGCTGCAAGTTGTGATTACGTCTTGTTGCCTCCATGGTTCACCCAGGAGATGTCCTCAGCTTTTCAGGGGTAGACGGCATTCGCATTAGTTAGTTGTTAGTCTTCAGTCATCCGTCTCCACCATCCTCATATCCAGCACTATCACAAAGTTTTTAAAATAATTTCCGATCAGGTGTGCGTGCTTTTCTCGAAAGCCTTGAGACGTTTCGGGTCGATTTCGTGTGCCATGGTAAAAACAAAGACGTTCTTGTGGTAACCTTACCTTTTCTTATCTTAAAAACATGTTTTAAGACCAGCTTTTTAGAATAAGTAGATTTTAGTTTTTAAAATCGTTTTTCTGGGCCATTTTTTCGAAAGCCCCAAAACGTTTCGATGAAACGTTCAGGGGACTATTGAGAAACAGTTTCCGGGCTCCATTTGCAAAAAAAACGGTAGATAGCGCTATCCGCTGGATAAATCCCAGTCGATAAATATATTAAGTGGAAAACGCCTCCTGCATGGATATGGATTTCTCCGACAGGATAGGGCTTTCCACCCTTGCTGCACTGAGCCGGAGCCACAATTAAGTATACACCTATTATAAGAAGTGTTCTGTACTTACCAAAAGTTAATAGAAAAACAAGAAACGAAATAGCCAACAAAATACTGGAGAATATTGGATATGGCCTGGGAGTAACGCCATAACCCACTTTAATGATAGTCAAAAAATGAACACAGCTACAGCATAGGTAATTAGACTAAAGGAAAAAGGACAGGAAATCTGGGACGGGCCAGGCACATCTTACGTCCCCCGCCAGGACTCTGTATATTAAATAAATTACTCAAAATTACAAAGTCAGCAAAAGCGAAAATCAAATTCCGATTAAACAATCGCCAACGAATACTGGAAAAAATATAATGATATAATGATAAACATATATACGAATATCATAGACAACTAAATTGAAAGTTCCTTAGATACGGCTAAACGTTCGCTAAGACCGTGCTTAATGTATCTATGCTTAGTGGACTCGCACTTCCAACCAGAATGGATATCTAACAAATCACGAGCTATTTTCCTACAAGCCGGATTAGAAGCCGCGCCAGACTTCATACTATGTGTGCCGTACTTAGAAATATCACTAACAAATGGCGTAACATGCTTCTCAAAAGTTAAATTCCTCCCTTAAAGTGGAAACAGAAACACCCAAACTAGAATGAAAATACTCTTTAGACTTAGCTTGACAATTCTGCCAACTAATGGGAACGCAGAGGAGGACTGTGGCAAAAGCTTAATCAACCGCTCGCTGAACAGGTCGGGCAAGCCTTCTTTTGGCGCCTTCTGAAGCAAACTTTACTAAAGGATGGCTAACAGGACAAGCCTCAATACCGGCCATTGCGCGGCCCCACTTAATAGCATAAACGGCAGATTCTATAGAAGATACATCGATGTTATTCTCGGAAGAACGCTTACCTAGCTCAGAGATAAACAATGCGATATGCAAAGGTTTTGCCGGAATAACGGGAACACCAATCTTCGACAGAGCCCACTCGTGCCACCGTAACCAGCCAGACTTGTACTTCAGCACCGTGGACGGAGCCTTGGCATCTAATTGCAGATTAATAAGGCCTGGAACCATGTCACTCAAAGAAGAATCGGACAACGAGGCTGCTTCAAGCCAAATCCCGGAAATCAGCACATCTGAAAGAAAAGAAAATATCGTGAAAATCAAACAATTAAATCGCTAATGACCAATTTCAACAAAAAATACCGATGTAGGCACAAAACACGCTCAACGAGAGCACATTGATTCAAAGCACGTCAAATAAGGCTCAAACTATGCCAATTCAGGCTCAAAATATGCCAAAGCAGGCTCAAAATATGCCCAATCAGGCTCAAAACGCTATCCGTGACAGCTTCAAAAACTCACCCAAAATCCACACGCAAAGCCAACATTCTGAATTTTGGGCAACCGTGAAAAACGGACGGGTGAGACTTATAGATCTGCCTCTGACCTGGGCCCTCCAAAATAAGATCCTTTATGGCAGGAAGCGCAAAAACTTCCCTGACGAATGACTTAAACCGTGAGGGTCCATCACATAAAAGGGGCCAAAAATAGGCCGACGGCCATTCAAGAATAATCAAGGTCCCGCGACCGGAACAAGCCGTGAGAACTCGAACCACGTCCACGACGAGACACACCGGAGGGCAAACCCAGTTATTCTCTCCACTCCAATCCTGCACCAGAGCATCGACACCGCTGCAACCAGGAGAAGGGAACTTGGAGTTAAAACGCGGAAGCTGAGCGTTATAATAGGAAGCGAAACGGTCAATCGTGTGGGGACCCCATTTGGCATCTACAAGTCGAAACACGGAGGGATTAACACGCCAATCACCCTAGTCAACGAACCGGCTTAAAAGATCAGCCCTCTCGTTGAGTGACCTTGGAATCTACTGCGCTTCCAAGGCAACTGCGAAAAACAAAAACGAAAAATGCTTTAAAAAAGCCACCGACTGAAGATGGACCTTAGAGCTACCAACGGAAACTATCCTGGCAGCGCTCTGATTGTCGGTAAAAATCTTAACCCTCTTGTGCTTGGGGTGCTCAACAAAAAAAAAGAAGACATAATAAATAGCTTTCAGTTCGCGAAAAGTAGAACTTTGACCCAAATCGTCAACAGTGAACATACTGGCCAAA
>BLFK01000172.1:1023419-1037465 GCA_014634185.1 Astreopora myriophthalma | reverse complement strand
TGGTTCCAATTTGAAATCACAGTGTGGTCATAAAGCATGCATGGTGATTACAGCAGAACAGCAAACATCAGGCTGCAAGGAGACTCTACTTTTGGCTCTCAAGTAAGTAATCAAAAGAGAAATAAGCAACAATAAGAAACTTTTCATGGTGTTATGAAAGATAGCAGCCTGCCATTTGCTGTTGGTCACAAACAAGAGGCTTAATCTCTGATGATCAAACAACTATAACTGTGAAATACATGGTAAGGTAACAAGAAGATTTCAGGGAGGGAGGGTGAGGCACATGGAGGAGATTCACTGTTCAGATGATTATCAAGGGAATTCCGTAAGGACTTTGACCACGAAATGGTCGAATGTTGGATGGGACTTCATTCAAACTGTGTTTTGGCAGGGAAAACTAAGAAATATGTATTTCGTGAAATGGCCACACTCAAGTGGCAGAAATAGAGCCTGGGTAATGTGCTGATTTGCTAAAAGCTGTGATTCTGCGGGATTATTGATGAAATGTTGCTTAGGGCCTCAAAAGAATGGATCATCATTTTGTCGTGAACTCAATTTTATCCACCCTATACTGTTAAAGAACGAACAAGCAAAAGTAACATTGCCTTCCTTTCACAACCCTTTAGCAGGAGAGTCGATGATAACCATTTGAAAGAACTGCAAACAAAATAATGGACAGTATGCCACTACATCCATTGCTTTCACAGGGTTCTAAAATGCTGTTAATGTTCACACATTATCCTCTTTCCTTAAAGTTATTTGAAAGCCATTCCTCTGTGCCTGCTAGCTGACAGCAGTTTCAATGGGGTTATCTGCGGTGTCCACATTATGCGATACAGTCTTTTGAATGTCCTCCAGCCCTTCCACTTCCATTGTTTCATCAACATTTTCCTCATCTTGAGACATTCCATTACTATGAACTTCACCGTTAAAAATTTCCATGCAAACTGAAGTGGCTTGTGACTTACTAGCCTCAACGTTCAGGTCAGATGGCTCACCACAGTCGAAGGCGTGACTGAATATTTGCTGCCCCCAACCACTGGTATATAGTGTATCATCCACTGGACTCCAAGCCAGACCCCGCACAACCTCCGAGTGTTCGTCGCTTCTGAGGCTACAAAAACAGATGCATGTACTTAACACGTAGCATGGTAACATTGCATAAGAGCCACACCCACCCTACCCCCTGAATGAGCTGGTTACCCCTGCAATATTTAAGAAATAGAAAACATTTTCCGTGTCTCCATCGAGTTATAGAAACACGAGTGGAGGTTTGGCAGAACGAGAAATGCTGTGGGAACACGAGCCTCAGGCGAGTGCTTCCACAGCTTTTTCGAGTTCTCCCAAACTTTCAAGAGTGTTTCTATAACTCGATGGAAACACGAAGAAAATGTTTTCTATTTCTTTCAGAAAATAGCCCAAGGAAAACAACAAAAAACGAAGAAAACTTGATGGTTTTATTTATCAGCAAAACGTAGATTCTCAACACCACGCAATTTACGCATCAGCACACACGGGAATGCCGTGACTCTTGCCTGTGACTACGTCAGCTTCTTTGTGTTTCCATCGAGTTATGGAAACACAATTATTAACCAACCAGCGCGCGTATTTTCCTTGAGCTATTTTCTAAAATGTCCTCTTGTGGTAAGAAATTTCAGTTGGTAGAAAAAAACATTGTTTTTACCAATCAAAAACCAAAATTTCTGTCGTATTACTGTGTAACAATCAGAGAATTTTTTGTGTGCCTGTGTAACAGATAACATTCTCTTCATGCATAATGTCTCTTGGTGGAGAGACATTATGTGTGAGAAAGTTTCTTCCCTAAGGAAAAAAGGTCTCGGGCCAACCACCTTGACAAATGAAATGAAAAGGAATAAAATGCCACCTGCGATGGAATGAAATGAAATGAAACCGAATGGGAATAACTCCAAATGACAAGAACATGGTAAGAATGTACCCTAGCTTAGACTAGAAAGAAATAATTTTTATTCAGTGGTTATTTAGTTCTAAACTGAGAGTGGCTAAAATTGGGTCAATTCTATACTTTCTAAGAACATTTCAGTGTCAAAACAAAAATAAGTTTTGGTTTAGCCTCCTAAAACAGGTGAATACTCATTGAAGATTTCAACATTCAACGACAAACAGACAGAAAACACTCTCAAAGCAGAGAAACTAAGGTTTAACTATGGGTAACTTTTAGTATGGTTTTGTGTAACTCTGATATTAGAAATTGTCCACAAAGAAATCAAAAAGCCATCCCACCATTTTGGACTGACATTTTTGCATTATCTCATGAAGTTCAAGCCTTTTTGTCCTTCTTAATAAGTACATGTACTTATGTACTGCGCACTGGTGTCTCGGTTGAGCATCGGGCTGCCATGCGGGTGGTTGCGGGTTCGAACCCTGGCTAGATCAGAACTCAGGATCTTAAAATAATTGAGGAGAAAGTGCTGCCTTTATAATTTCATCTGTAAATCGTTGAACTTTCAAGTCTTCTCAGATGAGGACTATAAACCGTAGGTCCTGTCTCACAATATCTTCCACCTTCATAAGTACCCTGTGGGATGTTAAAAAACCCACACACTATTCGAAAAAGAGTAGGGAATGGAGTTTCCCGTATTGTGGCTGTCCTTTGTGAGGGTATGGGTGGGTGGGTGCAGCAGATCCACATCTGCTGAATAGCTGCCAAAGACTTCAACCTACTTCAACAAATAAAACAATACATAAAAAACAACAACAAACACTAAACTTACACTGTTGTATCATTAATACAATCTTGTACATGAACCCACATATCATCTGACACTGTTGCAAGCCATTCTGGGCTGAAATGGAAAACAATTCTTATTACAGTGCTACAATGATGAAATTCGCATCTTTCCTATCTAAGCCATTTCAAAACATAAACAAGTAGCTATAGTCTGTATGAGAAGAAGAATGCTGTTTACTGTTTCCAAATATCTCTTTTTGTTCCACAGATATTTAAGTTTTTAAAATATGCAAATTAGCCAGGTGATGACATCATAAAATCAAGCGAAGTTTGATCAAATATGATGAAAAAATATATCTCAGCCAATTTGTATCAGAAATGCTTGATTCTTTGCAAGAAGATTCCAATGGATGTGCTCCACAATATGAGCATACCAGTTTTGTTACCATGGCAATGTGCTAGGTTCCAAACCCCCCTGATATTAAAGGCTCTGCTGGCCACCTTTGCCATTTGCCAATGATGCCTCATCTGCATGATCCAGCAAGCACATAAATATGTTAGGTCAAGTTTGTGGCCTTGTTAAATGTTTTTTGAGCTTAAAATCACTAAAAATATGAAATCAGGTTGGAGTGGAATGGAAAAGAGTGAGTTGCCATGGAAACCAAATTTTTTATAGCCCTAGGCGTGTTGCCTGTATAACTATTAGCCTACCAAGTTTCAATGGTCTCTGCAGCAAATTGACCAAGATAGCTCCATTTATATACTTGATGATATATTGGGTTGAGTGAATGACATCATCAGTTCTCTCATTTGCATATTTTAATCATTTTTCAAACTTAAATATCTCTGGAACCGATGCAGATATTTCCAAACTGTAAAGGCATTTTTAATATTTCCTGGAATTCTATGTGATAAACCTAAAAATTCAAGGGATAAACATTTGATCATGGTAGCACTTTATTTATGGTCCTTTTAATGCAAGCATCTTTTTATAATTATATGTTGACGGTTCAGTTAGGGGCATTTTTAGTAACTGGGTGATGGAGAATGATAAAGGCATGCTTAAGCTCAAACATATTTGACTTTCAACTTTATTTCAAAGTTGAAAAGTTATGTAAACTGAACAAACTTTGAGACAGAAAAATAAGCAATGATAGACATCCGATACCCTAAAGTACATTTCAAAGTGCTTTGCTTGATAACATTGTTTCTCACTGTCATCACTTCTTCCACATTTTCACTTCAGTGGATTCCTGGTCAGTGTTTTTAGGTGATAAATAAAAATATTGAGTTCATAATTATTATTTATTTTAATTCTTGTCGGATACACCAACCTTCTAGGAGAAAATGCTAATTTGTTTACAGCTCTTTCATGAGGACAGTAAGTTAGGACAGGTTGTCTGGGGTTTTGGATGTTACAAAGGCAAACTGAGCCATCTTCATAACCTAAACCAAAAAAAGTCAAAACTTTAATTCCAGCTGTGATACAAAGAGAACAAGCTTGTAATGCTAGTAACAATACAGTTCATACTCACCAATGGCCAGGAGATGATGGTCTAATGGACTCCAATCTATACAACGTGGAATACTGGCATAACATGATGAATCTAGAAAGAAATGGACACCTGCTTGATAACAATGGTCTACACCTTTGCATTTGAAATAGCCCATAACCCCTCTGTCATTTTTTTTTTGGGGGGGGAGGGAGGGAGAAATTATCTACACATGACTTACCTGTTAATTTTGTGGCAATTTTGGGAACTCTTGCATCCCATAAAATAACCTGGCCATCCTGAAATTTATATAATATTTTAAACAAATACATAAAAGTAGAAAAGTGATATCAAATTTAAGGGGCAGTCTCACGCTATTTTTATCGGCACATTGAGAATCAAAACGACACCTTTTGGCTGATTGTAGCAGTAAGATAAGGGCCAAAATTCTTTTAATGCAAAGAAAATGTCTATAATTTTTTTCAGTGGCAGTTAACCAATATTGAGATGAGTTTAAACATACATGTATTTCAACTCATTCTCTTGTAGTTATTAGCTATTTAGAAGTGATTTAGTGTTAACAAGGTGTGTTTAAAGTTTACATTACTTTTATACTGAACACAAACCTGTGCCACTGAAACAAAGAGATCCTGCTCAGTTCTACTATAAATAGCACTCCACACCATGTCACTGTGACCTGATAAAGTATGAAATAAAATAACAATGAACTATTTTTATCCCTTATGATGTACCAAGTTATGACAGGTAACGTTTTCAACATAGCATTATAAACAAAGTATGTAAGTTTTTAGACTGAAGAACAAAATTATTGTTTACACCAGTCCAGTGTATTTAACATCTCACAAGACAATTTATTAGCCTTGGTTTATTTTTATAACCCTAATTCTCATTCCTGATAATACAATTCTGTTGCTAGTTACCACTTTCAAATACCATGATCATATAAAGAGGCCTTACTAAGGATTGCAAACAAAATCTAGTGAAAAAAATTGCAGGCGACACAGCCACAGAATAGTCTCCATTTGAGGAGGTGATAAGCAGCAATGCCTTTCACACAGAGCCATGCGCTGTACCTTTGTAAGATTTTAGACATTTCTCCTGTTCAATATCCCATACTTTGACACTGAAAGGAAACACATATTCCTATTAATTATTTGGTGGCGTTATTTAAAAAATATAGTACCAAACAGATATAAATAATTATTATTTTAAGGAATTTTGGAATTTTTAAAAATCACTGGCATTGACCACCAGAATAGCTCAGTAGATGGTTTGCAACCAGTCTCTAGAGACACTGATGACAACGTTGAAATGTACAAACACTGGATGACGAACAAAAGGAGCTAATGAGAGATCTATTGTTTTCGTCAACCAACATGGCAGCGACGTAACGTGCAAACCACCTGTATCTATTTTAACTGATTGATCAATGCCAACAGTGATAGAACATTTAAAGGCTAGTTCACACGAGCAACGCAAATGCAAACGCAAATGCAAGCGCAAGCGCAAGCAAACATACGTGTGAACTACCACAACGCAAACGCAAGCGCAAGCGCCAACACAAGAAATGGAAAATTTTTCATTTCCTTGCGCTTGCATTTGCGCTTGCGTTTGCATTTCAGACGTGTGAACCGGGGCAACGCAAACGCAAGCGCAAGATGAACAACACTCATTCCATGCCTTCGTCCGCCATATCTTATCTCGTTCCCAGAGTCCTCGCTTCCCGACTGCTGTTCTAGGGTAATGCGGACTCTGAGAACAAGATTACCGCCATCTTGGGGTACTGAAATGCGCGTGCGTATCTCATTCGGCTTGCGTTTGCGTTCGACGTGTGAAAGTCTCTTGCGCTTGCATTTGCGTTAGCGTTGCTCGTGTGAACCAGCCTTAATCGATTACATCGATCAATCAAACGATTTGATACCCTAGCTAGTGGTGTAAATTTCTACTAATTTATTGTCCCCCAGTATTTAAATACCTGGAAACACTGGATGGGAAAGATAATTTATCCAATTTGAGCAATATTTCCTCTTTTAAGCCTACCTTCTATCCCAGCTACCGCTGACAATTTTGCTTTTAAGGCAATCCACGCTCACGGAAGAAACTGTGTTGTCGTGATCTGTCAAAGACGCCATGTTTTCTAAACTTTGAAAGCTGCCACTAAGACACCAAATATCCACGCTTCCGGAATCGGATCCAAGAACTAATCGTCTCGAATCGATCCATTTGATATCCGTGGTCCCTGATTCCGTAGAGCATCCAGCGCTGCAGTATTGTACATCAGGGGCTTTAGCGCGATCTTTGAACAACCACAACGAACCATTCCATGTCCGACCAGTCAAAGCCGAAGATGCGACAGCTAATGTTCCGTCTGAGAGTAAAACACGAGCATTTAAAGGAAAACAGAAACAATATTTGGGGATCGAAATGTCAAAACAAGACATCAATAATACAAACCTTCTTCGATATCGATGGCATCAACGTGTGGGTGAAGCTCTGCAGGAAGAACCTCCATTTTGAAATTTTTGCCTGCACGTGCCATTGTACTCGGTGTCAACGTTATGTAAGTACATCATGAAAATTCTCCCACGCGCGCTCTGAGGAAACTTATGCCAAATGGCGCCCCCCTCCCTCCATTATTATTAGAACCCCATCAAACCGAGACAGGTGAGAAAAGTAAGTTTCAAACTCCCAAAGAAGCGCGCCAGTTAAATGTATCCACTGTATTAAATTCAGTCAGCTCCTTTGATTGAGACCGTGAAAGATTTGACAGCCACAACTCATAAAGAGAGAACAATTTCATCACTTGCCCTTCGCATTTGGAAAGTGTTTCTCTCTTTAAAGGGATATTGCCGCGTTAATCCCTCACACACTGTTCGAAGAGAGTAGGGCATGGTGTTCCCAGTGTGGTGGTCTGTCACCCTTTCTGTACCAGGGGCACAGGTGAGTCCCTCCCAGGGGCCGGTTGGGAACAAGGGAACATGACTAATTTAAACTCGGGAACCGGGGAACAAAGACAAAATATCTCAGGAAACAAGGGAATACAAACCAATTTGGACATAAAAAAACTGGGGAAAAGTTCGGAATTATTTTCGGGAACAAGGGAACACAAGCAAATTTTTAAAGGGAATAAGGCCCCCCCCCCCCCGGGAGGGGCTCACAGGTATGATTCCTTCTGGTTATTCCTGTAAGAATTGTAACGGCTGCCACTGGCGTCATAAAAAAAGTCCCCCACATATTGTTGTAAAGCGCTTCGAGTCTTAGTTCGCACTGAATAAAGCGCTATATAAATACTTCACAATATTGTTAACTTAATTTTGTTTGACCTTTGTCAAATCTGTATAAAGTTTGTCTGTATCACGAGGAGAAAAAGGTGCGATTTTGTGCAAAAAAAGAAAAAAAAAAACGCGTCGCGAGTCCCTGAGTTTTTCCAGTGCACGTGTTCAAAAGTTATGAGCATGAGAGGGTCCGGTTCTGTTTAAACACGTTTGTCACAACCATCACTCAACAAAAGAAACGTTGGGCCTTCTTGGCTCCAACGTTTTATTAGTTTCAAACTTGGACATCCATCCTACAACCTCCTACAACACCAAACACGGTGTCTAGACGCGCTCAACCTGCTGCAAGCTTTTGGGGAATAATGCTAAGAGCCTTTGCATGGGCCATTCATGAACTGCTCTGTTGCCGAGTGTGTTGTGCAACTCTTGATTCTTCACGACTCCGCCGACGCCACCCTTTGATGACAAGTTATCTTTATTCGATATTCTGAGTGACCAATGAATCGAGTCCTTCCTTGGGTTCCCGGATTTACGTGCGGATGCTCCGAGGTTTGTCCGATACAGCTGCATAATGATATTCATTGGACTTTGTCTAGATGTCACAGAGTGTCCTCCTTAACCTAACCATAACCCAAACAGTGTCAGGGTTCAAATCTCACTGCCTACCGACTCGATTTGTCTTAGGTTGCCTCGATTCAAATCTGCCACGTGTTGTAAACACCCAACTGGTTGCCTCTTTCCAGCTGGGTTTCTTAATGTTCTTACGTTTATTTCTTGAAATGTTTCACTGTATACCGGCACCGCCCCACAGGCTTCAAGCTTTCAATGCTACGCTGCATAAACGTGGGTTCTTTACAGCACTTATTATGGAATTATCCATTTCGTCTGCGCGTTTCCAAAGCCCAGTAGAATTCTCCCTTGGAAAAAACTTCAACGACGACCGGTGTATGTATAAATCCACTGACGTTCCCCTAGCCCACATGTACAATGACCTAGCATCATTCTTAACCAAAACATAGTCCGGCCCAACTTTGTCAATGTTTTACTTTGATTTGCATTTTAAAATATTTCCCATATTGATTCATCCTGTACAGTGCTCCGTCAATCAGTCGGATTCGTTTCGGATTTCTTCGTTTCTTCCTCGGTTTTTCCTCTTCCTCGCCCTCCTCTTCGTCATCAAGTTCTTCCGCATCATTACCCGTCTCAATCTCCCACGGTTCAGTTTTCTGTAAAGCAATGACGAGCGGTACGAAAAGTAAGTAGGAAGCTAAGAGAAGTCGTTTGGATAATAAATCTGGCAAAAACTGCCTCCCACGAGATGACCCAACACGGGAGGCAATCTTCACTTTGTGCGCGCCCCCAAGCGTCGCGAGCTACAAGCAAGTTGTAATCTCCCCTCTACAGCTTGTTTCTCAAAAGAAGGCACACATCCTTCGAGCAATCTTAGCATAATCGAAGGCAGTAGGCAGTATTCAAGAATTAAACTTCTCCAATGTAGGCTCAATAAACATATCGACAATAACTGCCTGCTCACCCATGACTCATGATAGAGCACAGTCAGTAAATACATGGCATAATCTTTGTTCTGTTTCCTCGTGGGGCATCTACAGAAATACATAAAACAACAAGCTAACGCTCTGTGATTGGCTTAAAAATCTCGCGCCAGTTTATCAACTAATGAGAAGGAAAACCAAAACCAATCGCGCCTTGCAAGCCTCTTTTTCTGAGCGATTCCAAGTGTGAAAGTTTTGTTACGGTAATTAGTGTTACTTCGCATATGAATAAAAACCGATTTTCGTAAGAAATACTTCGCATTTAGACTCACTTTGAAAAAGCTGAAATGAACTTGGAAATGGCGTGTTTGCGTTGATTCCAAGAAACTTTGGCGCCTTCCTAAGGAAGCTTTTTGGTTTAGGAAATAGAACCCTCTCGGAAATTCAAGTGTATCTTCCATACATTCTCTCAATCCTGTCGTAACCCCCNNNNCAAAAAAAAAAAAAAAAAAAAACCCTCTTTGATTTTCAAGTGACTTTCCATGGGGTAGGTAGGGATATTTTCTGGAATCACACATTTTATCAGCCTTGCAACAGAGAAACAGGGTGGTATTTTATGTCATACCTGTCTGCAACAATCGTGAGTTCATCAGTGTCTACATCGTAGCGAGGACCAGCAAGAGCGATCATCTTCTTCCTGGCATGATCATCCAAAACCAGATCCTTCAGATAAACCTAATTTGAGATAACAATGCCTTAGAGGCCTTGGAGGCAGAATAACTGGTCATACACACAGTGGAGAATCGGTCTTAAATATTCACGTTGGATCGGGGTACAGGAAAGATTGAGCAATACTGTAGCTCTTCCAGGGCCCGGTTGTTCGAAAGCCGATTAACGCTAACCCTCGATTAAAAAGTAACCGACGTTTTAATTTCGCCCTCTGAAAACACTTTCAAAAAGCGATTTTAGACCGAAGCGGAAGAAAAGTGTAAGTCACAAGTGACGAGCAAAAATCTTTCGGGAAAATCTTTGTGAATTTGTAAAGAAACTCGAATCAAAGTTCCCTCTAACCCAGGGTTAGCTTAATCGGGCTTTGAACAACTGGGCCCAGACCTCTACTTTCATTGGTCCCCATGATATGTATCTTCTTTTGTTTTCAGGGCTAGGGGCATTGTTTGTGTTGCTTAGAGCAGTTTTCAATTGAGTGTCGTAAAACCAATACCAAAGTAATTACTCCGACCAATCACAGCAGGTCCAAACAGCGCAGTGAGCCAATCAAAATTCGTACAAATTCCATGTAACTTGCTAAAAGCGCGGGAAAAATCGCGCGCGCAAGTCGCGATTGGTTTTGGTTTTCCTTCTCATTGGTTGATAAACTGGCGGGAGATTTTTAAGCCAATCACAAAGCGTAGCAATCGCAATCGCGTAATTACTTTCGACAGTCATTTGAAAGCCGCCCTATCTATTATTTTGTTCTCCAATCAAAGACCATGTCTGGATAGCTACTTAAAGGGTTTCTTGAAAGATTTATCGTTAGTTTGAGAGATTTACAGTTTTTATTAATAGTGCACTCAAGCCCATAGCAAGGCTGCCTCCTAACCTGCAGCCTTTTCCAAAATTCAATTCTGGTTTACGTTTTGCTAATATTGTATATTGATTAATTTACTCATGAGCAGTACCTGAAGTTTAACTTTCCTTGATGCTGGATGGTATAGTGAAGGTCCAGCAAATAAATAATTTCTGGTTGTGATTCGCAGTGGAATGGACGAAAAGTCAAGTGAATGCGGCCACTCAGTACAAAGATCTAAAACAGGGGAAAAAAAGAAAATGGCTGACAGAAAACAGGCAATGGTAACAGCATGCTCAGTGCATTACCTGTTTTTAACACCAAGCCCTAATCTAATGGATGACTTATTGTACTTGCAAAAGCAACAGAAAATCTGTACTTTACGAAATGAAAACTTTAAACACTTTCACTGCGGTGCCAACCTTTCTCACTCACTGCTGCATCAACCCTGCACCAACCCCACTCACTGCTGCACAAACCGTACAATACCCCTGCTCACAACTGCACCAGCCCTGTGCCAACCCTGCTCATTGCCGTGCCAACCGTGCAGGACACTGCTGGAAGTAACCCAATGATGGACATCCCATCAAGGGGGCGTGGGGAGCAAATCTCTCCACTTAGTGCCATCACACTACACAAACCATATTTAGGCTCCCAGAAGGAGAGTTAATTCTGAAGAGTTCACAAATATTTTAAGGTAAAAGCACCACAGTAATTTCTTTGTGCACCATACTCACGTTTCAATGCTTCACAGTGCTTCGCAATGGCAGGAGGACTGACATGTAAAAAGTTTGGTATCTAGAGAGAAGACAGAGATGCTATGAGAGACTGTATCTGATAGAGATCAGGAATACCTGTTCGCACTTAAAAATATTTATGAAAGTAAATAAGGTCCGATGTATTTAGAGGGAACAAGTTAAATGCATCCTGGACACGCCTTTCTTTCAAAATCATGTACTTTCAAACAATCTTTAAAAAAAAGCCCAATCAGCTAAACAACAAAGACAACCTAACAATGAAAATGACCGTTTTCATTTACAAAGTTACCAAAACAGTGCTGAAATTGTAGCATATACTGGCTTTTTAGGACAGCCATAACAGGCAACAATTTATTGAAGTGGAGACCCCCAACAAACAAATGCTAACGGCCTGTGAAAGCACACGTTATCTTTAATATAAGGACACCAACAAAAAACATCTTAATATTTTTGTTACTAATGGTCCTTTTACTATTGCTTTATTGGGGGCATAGAATGGGGTACTGAAAAATTATTACGAGTCTCACAAAATATAAAATAATGTCTAGTCAAATCTTATAATAGACAGAATCTCGGGCTCACCAGATTTTTGGTTGTCTCAAGACCCCACATTTTGATCATGGGATTAGTATTTTTGCCCCACAGTATTGACTTCCAAGGTCCTAATTAATGCCTTAATTTATTTTCTTGGGAACAAAAACCAACCAACACATTATGAAGCTGTTGTCAACTATCGATTATTTTTTTTGCAGTTTCTCAGATCTTTCGCATCTGCAGTCTCAGGCTTGGGTTTGCTCTTACCACTGGAGTTTTAGTCTCGAGTCTTTAAACAAGGGTCTTGCGGTCTTGTAGGGTAGATTTACCGTTCCATACCCCATTACTTTATCCGTTAACTCTCTCTGTATTATCTGAGAGAGCTACATGTATTTTTGATTCATTTAAACAACATAACTCTAATTTATTTATGAGTTCACAAAAATTTATACAGAAGGTAATTACAGCATTAAATGTACAGATTCATAATAAAAAACACAGAAGACAAGATTGTGTAGTTTGTAATATTGTAACAGGCTATGAGAACCAAGAAAAAAAAACACCTATGCTGCTGTTTGAACAACATACACAAGTGAGCACACACACATAGGCTTCCATTTCTACAACACAGTAGCCCCCATTTCTATACATTTTTTCAAACTGTTTCTTGCAATGGCTTTTGCACCTAAATAAATCTAAGACAGCTATTTTAAGACTTGTACAGTGATACATTAGTTAGTTGCTTAGTGTCTCCAATTAGTGGTTCTGTACTGCTATCATCAGTAATATTCTTGACACAATAACTTCCATTAGCATGTACTAGGTCCACAGAAAAAAAAAAGGCTTCATGGCAAATCCGCAATGCTGCATCATACCTTCATAAGCTCTAGGTTTCCTAGTGCTCTCAATGGCAGAGCAAATCCAGGTTTGTTGTGCTTTAGTCTTCCCATTCGAAAGAAAATTGGCACTACTGCTGGATGGTATGGTTTGGCCCCAGAGTAAATTGATGACCATTCAGAAACCCCAATTTCCATGTTCACTCCTCTTGAACCTTTCTAATAAGACATCAGCAAAGGGTAAAAAGTGAAACCTCTTAACATTTCTCTCACATTAACAAGTTCCATGCTCTTTCCTGTATCTCATAACATGACAGACACATTAGGGCTGCTTACATGAGAAGAATAATCTGTGGCTTACGTAAGATGTGAACTGCACACATAGATGGTAAATTTGTCCTATTCATGGGTTACACAAGCCACGGCTTGTGTAAGCCTTGTGTGTTGTTACAGAGAACACTGCAGCTGTCTCCCCAATTATAAATCTTGGAGATAATAAATCAGTTGAGGAATGAGAGAAACATATTAACAGTGCACACAAAATACAGCATCAAAGATTAGTTCATATGTCCTCTCTCTAGTAACAGAAAATTCTGCGACAACGATTATGGTACTTGACACACTATAAAAAAAGAGAATTTCAATTTTAGGGCACTTTTCTTTGAAATAATGAAAGAAAGCATTTGTGCAGCAGCTATTCCCATTCTTGAATACTCGAGTTTCAACTCCAGCTGTTTCTACTGGAAGCAGAGCAATAGCTGGAATAGAATTTCAAACAAATACACCCTTATAGGAGAGTGAATGCAAGCTAGGTACACTGTAAGTGACTGAAGGCCCACTGACACTACAGAGAAAAGAGGGTTTGAACCCATTAAAAATTAGCCTGGACCAATATTTTTTTACTGTTTATGCAGGTAATGATTAGATTTGGCTTACGAAAAAAATTGAAGGGGTGCCTGGAAAAAAGCCCTAATTGACTAATGATAAATTGTTAGATTCTCCTTCCAAATTGTTTTTGTATTCACTTGTATAAGAAAACGAGAATTTGTCCTTACATCAAAAGTCACTTAGAGCCTTATTCCACGCACCCCTTCAATTGCCTTAAGGTCCCATTATTAGGACACTGTTAACACTGCTGATTTTTAGAACCAGGACTAGATTTTTACATCAAAAAAGGGTCCTAACTCAGTTTTCTTTCCAGATTAGATGCCATAGCCACCTATGGCCCAAAAACCAGAAAAAAATCAGGTCTGGATCCATTTCATGAGAACATGGTATAGACAGTTTACACAGCAAAAATATGTGATCTGTACCAAACTTTTTAATTGGTTCGGATCTGGTTTTCTCTCAGGTCATAGA
>BLFK01000172.1:1015919-1018419 GCA_014634185.1 Astreopora myriophthalma | reverse complement strand
CAGTTGCGTGACAAAGCCCATAGTTAGCATACTATGCATGCTTTTCGAGGCCAGTTACAAAAGCTGTGACCCGGAAATTTTGTTCTCCCAATAGTCTTTGCAGAAACACGGCTTTCTGAGTTTCGTCAGTCTACAGCTGAGAAATCGCGATGTCCTCTCACGAACTGTGGTTGCTAAGTTTGCTGTTTGGTGCCATCGGCGGGATTATCGCAGTGCTGCTTATAAAGATGTGGGAAAATTCTAACATAGAACGGAGGAGGCCGCAAGAACATGACGAGAGGCTGGGTTAAGTAAGTTAAGTCGACTAGATCCTGTCATCCTGATAATAGTCACAATTGTCATTTCTGCCGAAGACGTTCCCTTTTTCTACCAGGAAGATGGATGCATTTAAAGTACAGAACATCAAGCGCATTTCCATTTTTTTTTTCTTTCTGGCTTGTTGGCGCCCCTCGTAGTTCGATTTCCTTATTTCATTTAATAATGCGAGTGCATTATGTGAAAATACTGAGATAAAATGTTACTTTCTACTCGATCTATAACACTTTTCAACGCCATTCTTCACACATTTTACCCGTCTCGCGGACACGCATTCGGTTTACTGCAGGGGGAATGTGTGGCGCTATCGACAGTGCCGAGACGTAAAAGAGCGACAGCATACTAGCAACAACATGACATCATACAAATTAGCCATGTGCTTTGCCAGGCACTGCGAAGCAAACTCGATGTTAAAGTAACATTGCCAAAAGGACATTTAAACATTGAAAATTAAATACCTGTTATCAAAATTCAATCACTTTGGCCTCTTGGAGCGATTTCGGAATACCCATCCACTTGGTGCTTATGGCTGCATTTTCTCCTTCACAGCTTCCCATAGATAACAACACACCCTATTCATATGCTAATAAGATCTAACATCTTCACTGCTTTGTTTGTGATTTTCTTACAACTCAACTCGTGTATTCTTTCTATTTTACTGTTAAGGCTGTAAACATGTAATTAACATGAACCAATTCATCAGTGTAGGTAGAAAGCGACATCAAGTTGTTTGCCCACTGGAAAACGCGTAACGTATTATACTTTTTCATGATAATAAGAAAGCCAACACAAAGATATCGTGAACAGGAGGCCACAGTGGCCTTCACTTGGGCTTCCAAGTGGAAAATGGATGTTTTGGAAACTGTTATGTGGTTTTCCTTGAGATACTACGATTCTCAGTTGAGTAAGGTGTAATTTCCGACGATGGCCTCTTACTTTTACATGATTAAACAGATTAAACGCAAGTATTAATTATTCCAACCAAGTTTGTGGGTCACTGCGTATGAATTCCTTAATTGTCAAGTAGTAAGCGCAAGCAGGGTTTTGACGTTCAAATTACCATGTTGTCAAGGGCAACTTACTATCTTTTCGGATTCTGACGTCATTCAGGGACATGAAAGCAACCACCACTTATATGGGCAAACCAAAAACTTTCGCACAAAATTTAACTTGTATTCCATTTTTTACCATCTCCTTGCTTTACAGTGTATTCCACTATCACTCGATACTCTCTGACCGAGAGAAATTATGTGTTCAGGCTTTCCGTTGAGGCCAGAAGTGCATCAAACCTCTGACAATTTTGGCGCGCTTAATCGCTGAATAACGTCAAAATCCGAAAAGCTACCGTTGAAAACAGCAAGTTGCCCTTGACAACATGGTAATTTGAACGTCAAAACTTTACCACCAAACTTCCTTTTTGCCTTACTCAACTGAGAATCGTAGTACCAATAACCATGAATAAGCGGAAACCAGGAGCCCATCAGGGCGGAAACACAACAAGCGAACAGCACGTGGGTGATCTCGATTGTTATTGGCTGAACGGAGATCATACGAAGTTTACGGAGGGACAGGAAAAAGTGTGGAGCTACCACACGTAGCCCACATAAAAACTACTGCTCCGGAGGTCCTGTAGTCGAAGAATTAAAGTACACAAGATTAATAAAATGACTGCTCTCGCACTCCCGTAGTCGAAGGAATACATTGACCAAGTAATCATTTCTTGCAAGGCCAATAAAACGACTGCTCCCACAGTCCCGCACTCCCGTACAAGCTTTGATTTCTCTCAATCCCCGGAAATTGCACTTAGCTTTCAGCGAACGATGACAAGGTAGCCATTTAGTCCGAACGTGATGGTCATACGCTTATTCTCGTCTCCAGAGGCCCCTAAGTTTTTAAATTGTTGGGGCCTCATTCTCATTCCCAGAGCCCTCCGTTTCTTTGGGTCACGAGTTCGTTTCGCCGCCTACGCGACCAAAAGAAACGGAAGGTTCTAGGGACGAGAATGTTGGAGCCTGAAAATTGGCGCCTGCGCAGAAAGGCCGGAACTGAGTTTTGTGAAGGAAATACGACGACGACGACGACGACGACGACGATGGCAAAGAAGAATGCAGGGTAATTTTAGACTTAGTGGACTTTCTTGTTCCAGGACTCCCAAGTTATAAGGTCTATTGGCGCCAAATCGCGC
>BLFK01000172.1:1005919-1010919 GCA_014634185.1 Astreopora myriophthalma | reverse complement strand
ATTGTCCACTGGGGCCATCGCGCCAGTCCAGCGCCAGCCCAGCCCTTGGGGCAAGGATCACAATGGTGAAGTTAACCGCGACTGTTAATCGACAAGGAAAGCTACAGAGACCAGGCACGTAGCTAAGGTTTCGTTGAGCCCCAAATCTTGCTGAGCGCAGGAGGCGCTCTTACTAGGGGGGTCCGGGGGCATGCACCCCCGGAAATCTAGCTTCCCAGAAACCTCATTTCCTGCATTTTGAGACCTATTTGAGTCAAATCACAAATTGGTTTTAGAGCAGCTTTTTAAGCTATATACATCATTTCGACGGCATAATTGTTTCAACTTGAACAAGAAAGTTCAATGTGCATTCCGCGCCCTGTCAAGTTCTGATAGCTATATTCGATCTGCTGATAGTCATACACCAAGCTGGTAAACTGCATCATTCTCGGGTGTAGGCCTTCGTCAAGATTGACAGAGACAAAGACACGGTCATGTATACAAGACGAAAGTCAACCATGTTATTTATTGAATATTGAAAATAAACAAAAACGTCTATCGTTGACTTACCGCTTTTGTAGTGGGAATTCTCAGACGAACTTGTACGTAATTGCGCGTGAAACTCAACAAGGCTTGAACTATTAAGTTTGAAGTGAATCTCCTTTCAGAACAATGCCGCATTCAGAGAACAAAACGTATCGCAAAGCATGCTTTTCTGTGGCTTTTTCGGTAGGATACGGTTGGGATATCTCCAAGGGTTCTTGACAATTTTTATTTTTACTGAGGGTAAGACATAAGGCCTAAAGAGCGGCTTTTTGTCTCTATTTTTCTTTGGTTGATGTATTTTTGTGTTTTTCCTCTCTATTCTGCTTTCTGTGTCTTTCTCTTGTCTCCTGTCCCAATAAAAGCCTTATAAGGTTTACATTTCAAAGCTGTTTGTATTATTTTTCGAAAACGGGAAATAACAACCTGGTTATTCACCTTAGTGCAAATATTCTTTACACGAGTAGTGAAGAATATTTGCCCTGACAACCAAGTTAAAAGATATTTCCCGTTCTCCAAGTATAGTACCAACAACTATGCAATGTAAACGACAGCTAAGTTCTTACACAGAGGCTAATCATATCGACACGGCTTTTGTAAGGATAATTCAATACATAGTTAGTGGGCTTCATGGGTTAGTGAGATATTCAGTCCAAAACGCTGCAGGTGTAAATATAATTAATAGCGCAAACCCCACTGCGTAAGCCCTTTAGGACCTTGTTTGCTCATTGTAGACTGTAGAATTAACTGTTGATTATTCGTTTAAATTTTAGGTTGGAGTTTACAAGAGTGAACTTAACTTCACTGTTGACAAGTTTTAGCAGTTTTATATCATTTGTATCAAGACTACGCCATTTGCATCATGTATTCCTTGTATTTACACCTTTTTTTTAATGCCTTACGTAATCGCATATAAAATAGAAAAGAAAGGAAAAAAACTTTTATTCCTCAAACTAAGTTGAGCAGACATTTTTTAAAATTCGTAATTTGTCCAAATAACTGGATGAAACTAGTTAGATATAAAACATGTTACTTGAGGTGTGAAGAGTATTGTAAGGTCTCGGCGATATGCGAGAGAAGAAAATCATTGGTGTCGAGCGACAACCTCCGCTTTTAATATAAAACGCTTCACGAAATTAAAAAAAACAAGTCATATCTTGAGCTGGGTTTTCCACTGATTTGGGTTTTTCACTTCAATGGTGTGAATACGTAATATCATCTAATATTCAAATGTTACATTTCTTTACCTACTGATCTATGAGATGAAAGCATCTGAATCTAGAGCCAAACTATGGCCAAAATAATTTACTAGTGAGCTTCGCGTTTACGACAAAAGTCAGAAGTCACACTGAACTCTGCCATCAGTTGCCAAAAATCAATGAAACATATCGCTTGCCTCAGTGTTAGCCACAGCTATCAAGCACGTAACAGAAGAGTGGGAATTAATAACACCGCCCAAAACAGCCGTGAATAGTTTGAGCTTAAGACAATTCATGTACAGGAATTGCGGCCTTACTTTGCGGCTACCATTGACCGTAAAGCCTAGTATTCACAAGACAAATGAGAAGCATAAGGAATTATGTAGGCACAGTGAACGATATAGAACACTGACGGGAGATGCGAACCTTAAGCCTTGTGCTTATGCTCACGCTTAATGCCACTTCCGCTCTGACTCCGACATAAGCATAAGGATCACTTGAACGAAATTGTTCATTCCTCTTATGCTCCTGCTTTTCTCACTCGCTCAAAAAATAATTACACTGTTCCAACAATAATCTTTCTTTGCAGTTGCGTCATAGTACTCGTACTCAACCGTTTTGATCAATTTACAAAAAGTACGGCGTAGTTGTCCTGGGAGGTATAACCCTGTCGCAGTCAGGTACAGCTTTAAAAAGCTTGGGTTCTCCGGTATCCGCGTCAGAAAAAGCTAATATAGAAGCGATATTTCCACAGCGGTAACAGTAGTTGGGCGCCGACCAAACTGTGACCAGAGTTTCATCTAACATGTATTTGTATCCTTCGTGGACTAGCTGATGAGCGCGGCAAATCAACTTCAGGTTGTTGATGTGAACAAACTGGAAAACAAAGAATTTTTTTTTTAACTGCTAGTTGGAAAGGTCTCTGTGGGCCAATCAATAAAATTTTAGTTAATACGCTAAAATGACCAATGTAAAGAGAATCGAGAACTGACCTAGTATGCGATACGTGTAACACCTTTCCCTTTCCCACAAATACTCAAACTACTACAACCACTTCCTAACTGTACCTCATTGGTAACCTTGGCTCCAAACAGCCATCCTGCACCCGTGGACTGATGGCCCAAGTGTCGACATCTTCTGGGTCTGACCACACCAGATGTGAAAAATGTTAAGGACAGGAACAAAAAGACTCAAACTTGTGTGTTTAGAGACCAAGCCAGACAAACATTCTTTCTTTCTTTTGTACGTGGAAAAGAAACTGCTTCAAATATTGTTAAAGCCTAAAGAACGACAACAGCAGCAGTAAGTTTACATTGGCTCATTGCTGTACGAAGCGTGATGAGTTAAAAGCAAAAACCCAGCCTGGAAAACATATTTTACGTAATATATCAAACGAAGAAGAGTGTTTCGTCAGATAGCCAGACACCGAGAAGCCAGTTTTTTTCACCGAATTCGAGGTGTTTGGATATCGGATGAAACACTCTTTTGAGTGTCTGATATTGCTTCTCAAAGGAATCGGTATTTTTGGAGAAATTTCAGTTTAAAATTGCCGAAATTCTATGCTAACAAGACGCCTGGAGGCGTTAACGCGGATGCATAACCTTAAGTCACTGTTGTGAAGGCAGGCATTCGCTGGGGAGGGTCGGGTTGAAAAAAAAGGAAAATGAATCAGTGTAGAGGATAAAACCCCTAAAAGAGAGCAGGCAAAGAATACAATGTTACTATACGGTAATTGGCGATTTATGACATCCCAAATTCAACAACGACAATATTTACCAAGGTAGCCCTAGTAAACTGGTGTTTTCAAATGAAAATGCTTCAAGTTCAAGTTGACAGATTGGAATACCACAATGCGCACAATTTGATCTGTTTGAATAGACAGTAAAATAAAGCATATTTTCTTAAGTTAGCTTAAAACTAATTGGACTGCCTTCTGAAACATTATACGACACAGTTTTACTTTTTCCATGTAAAAAAATTGTTTTCACACGTAATAGGAATGAATGACAATTTCACTGAGCTGTAGTTTTCCAAGGAATATAATGTAAACTAGGGTATCTAAAAGATAGTAATGCTGCGTCACATTCTGTTGATAGTGTGATATTTCATGCAGTGACCAGAACTAGATTGAAGAGCACCCTTCCCATCCAAGTGGTATTCTGTTGTAGAACTGGATTGGCGGCAAATAGAGATTTCCAAATTGTCTCCAAGAAAAAAACAACGACAGGAACGTAACTTAATATCTGTCCTTGAATGCATCAACTTCATACATGATGACGCATCGCTGTTGATCGTGACAAAAAGCACAGAGTGATCTCAACTATGTTTGGACATAAAACAATACACACTGATCAACCTCCCCTTTATCAAACCCAAAAAACGAAAGATGTGGAAATTGTAGGAGCAGAAAGCTGACTTATAAATTCTGAACTGGTACGCACATGTCTCTAGAATCGAATGTTAACAGACTCTGACGAGGACGCGTCCATCGCGATGTGTGAAAATGCTGAAGCTTTAGCTTAAACTCACGTTTGGATGGAAATGAAAAGATCACAGCCGATATGAAATTAGCGCGTTCTCGGTTCTCGTTTTTCTTCATTTAAGAATTCGCCCAAGGGGGCGGGACTGCTACGAAATGACACACCAAGTTTTAAATTAAGGCTACGTTTACACGAACGCGGTTTCACATCGATACGGTTTCACGACTTCGAAAGCGCATCGAAATCGATGCGGTTTGGAAGTGTTTACACGGAACCGATTTCGTACTCTTTACTTCATGCTGAGGTCATCACAGACCAAAGCGATCTGGGTACGATTAAATAAAGAATCCACCATTTTGAATCGAACAATGCAAATTTCGCCCCAAAATGGTAACCGTACTCAAATCGATGCGGTTTCGCCGTTTACACGACAGATGAAACCGTATCGTTTTGAAAACGCTCCACTTTTGGCAGCGGTTTCCAATCGACCCGGTTTCGGCAACGGTTTCGATCGGTGTCGTGTAAACGGAAGGCGTAACCGCATCGAAAACGATACGGTTACAAATGAAACCGCGCTCGTGTAAACGCTGCCTAAGATGTCACAATTAATCGTCCAGATTTACAAACTTTCAAATACTGCATTAAGGACAACAGCAAGGGTTGTGAAAGCCAAGCACGATCTCCCTTACATCGCTTTACAGGTAAATCAGAGCAAACCATAACCACTAACCTTTCTCAACTGCAATCCACGCGAAAAAGGACACCAGCAGAACGGTGTCACAACCTCGTGTTGTTCGTG
>BLFK01000172.1:973419-1000919 GCA_014634185.1 Astreopora myriophthalma | reverse complement strand
TGTAACAGGTTTTAAAATCACCGTAAAGGCTCCCCCGCGTCCCACTCGCCTCGCTCGCGGATTCACACTCCGACTCCCATTCCCTTCGCTCGCGGATTCACGCTTCGCTCGCCGAATTTTTTTCCGCCCTCGCTGGGAGCCTGTTCGCAGGCTATAGTCGGTACTGTAGGTAACGCATGTCACAGAGTCCCAGTCGATAGTGTGGCTTGTTTTCAAGTGGTGTTCGGCCATGTTGTCGTTAAGGTCACCATTTAATCTTGTAAAATAAATGGCTCCCGGTCTGTTTTCAGGTTCGTCTTTGTCCTTAACATTTGTGAGTAAGCGTCGTAAAGTGAACATTGGTTTGTGTGCAACACGGATGTTGTAAGGTTGTAGTATGCGTGCTATGGTTTCGGAGGTCCCTCGTATGTAAGGTATGGTGGCTGTAGTGGTGGATAACTTGTTAGAGTTGTCGTTCTGTCTGACGTAAGTGTTGCGTTTGATGAAGTCTGAGCTATAGTTGTTCTTAACAAAAACAGTGTTCAAGTGCTTGATTTCGTCGGTCAAACTGTCGTGAGTCGCAAACAATTTGTGCTCTTTTCGTCAAGGTTCGTACAGTAGTCGCTTTGTGTGAAGTAGGATTGTAAGACGTTTGGTCGAGTATTCTGTCGGTGTGTCTTGGTTTCCTGTGAACAGTTGTTCGTAGGGTGTCGTTTTCGCGTGTTACGCGCGCGCTCGTTCTTGTCAGCTGCGTAGTAAATTTCAGAAATGTTCCAGTTCGCATGCGCGGCTCCACACAACTTCCTGCAGCTTGTTTTAAATTGAACATTTCACTGACTACCAATGACATGACGCGAATTGATTATGTGCAAGAGAATTGTGCGTGGCAGTCTGCCTTATTGTCGATACTTCTGACACTTCTAGTAAGTTCAAAGCTGTTAAAGCACATGTTCTCATAGCAGAGTTTTAGCTAACTATTTGGAATTATTCTATCATTATTTGCCGAAGGAAAACGAAGCAGTGTTGGGACGCAAGTGAGCTAATCTTCTTTAGTAAGTACTTTCCTAGCCACAGTGAACACATTGATTGTCTGGCGCTGGTGCGGCGAATTTATTGCGTTTGGTCAGAAATCACTTCATAAAGTCGGAGAAAATATTTATTTCTGTCTGGAATCCAGACTAGTGTTGAGTAGTGTTGTGCGTGGCAGAGTCCCTTCGTCGGTCCCAGTTGACTGAACTTGATTGGTCGTTTGTTAATCAATGCGTTTTTACACCGGATTTCAGGAATCCAATTGTTAGTCATTCAGACGTTAAAAACCCGGACGCATCACAACAACCATTCTCGGATAAATTTCTCCCAATAGTTCCGGGAGATAGAAACACGGCTTTAGCTTGGTCAGTCTACAACTGAGAAATCGTGATGTCCACTCTTGAACTGTGCTTGCAGAGTTTGTTGTTTGGTGCTATCGGCGGGATTATCACAGTGCTGCTTATAAAGATGCGGGAAAAACAGGCTGAACGAAGATCGCAAGGCAGGAAAAAGGTTCCGGAAGAAAATGATGAGAGGATTGGTTAGGTAAGTAAAGTCGCCTATATCCTCTCATTCTAGCAGTCGCAACAATTCACACTTTTGCATATAAGGCACCGATGGATGTGTGCCTATGAAGAAAAGCACATTTAGTATGTTTGTATTCTTTTCTTTTTTAGTTGTTAGTTTCCTGCTCGTTGGCGCCCATCTTTATACGAATTCCTTAGTTAATTTCAAATGCGAAAATAGCTCAATTATTTTGTACTCAATCTATACTACTTTTCAACCTGATACTTTACCTAAGAGTTCGTAACCCGTAACGTCACTCCGTTTCGCGGGCATGCGAACAGGGAGCTTCAGGGGTGAGTTTTATAAAAACCATCAGGGTGAGTTTTATAAAAATTTTACTCTTGTATTTTACAAGAGTAGCTATCGTTTCCCTGGCTCAAAACAGTTGATACACTTGTAAAATACAGTTGTAAATCTTTTATTAAATCAAACCCAATGAGGAAACGCTTTGCACGCTATTTCTTTGCCGTCCCCTGCAAATAGAGACCTTTAAAGAAAGACAAGAAAAACAAGCTAAGTTCAACTCGGAAATTGTCTATTGCCGCCCTAGCGCGCTTCTAGGTGGTTTGCAAAAATCACAATGGTGAAATTTACCGCGACTGCTGGTCGACAAGGAAAGCTACAGATGATCTGTTGTTTTCGTCCACCCGGCCAACATCCTGGCGATCACGTTACCTAACAACCACATATTTTTTAATGCAAATTCCCTGGGCCATGGATAAAGCGTTTCTTGATGGCCGAGTGATTTTGGTTCGAAAACGAAAGAAATCAGGATGACACCCCCGCAAAAATCACATCACGCCACCCACAAAGCCCACTGCTTTTTGAAAGCCCATCTGTGACGTGGGTCCCAATGGCCCGAGAAGAAAGAAACAAAATACAACAAAATAGAACGAACATACGCACCCTAGGACAATTAGCCACCACAACTAATGATTTAATTAAGATATTGACACGCAAATACACAAATACGAATACAACTAAGCTTACTTAAACTAACTTAATGCTATTTACAAGTATTTACAATTATATACAGTTCAGTTCCTCCTTGTTTCGCACTCCAAATCAACAACTAAACAGCAAACTTCAGCCAACAATACAAACTTCACGGCAAACCTCTCCTGTACGCGTTGCCGTCCTCAGTCACATACTGCAATTTCTCTTTCCTGTCTTACAGTGCCACCGTCAACTCTTTAGCTTTTCGTCCTCCTCTTTCGTCTTCAACTTTATAACCTTATCAGTTTTCCTTCTCAGTACAGCACAGTTCACAGTTCAGTGTCACAGTTCTAACTTCCTTGCCGCCGCTGACAAAAGGATTTTGTCTTTGATTTTCGGTCAGTTCCTGCTAATGACTCTTTTAACAGTGAATCTCTCTGCGACTCTCTTCTGAACCGTCTTCCTCGTTCAGCTTCCCTTAACTGTTTTCTATCAAAACGTTTACCACTCCTTTCTTACAAACTATTCCTTACGTACTAATTACGGTTTTACTACTAGGATACATTGACACCAAACAATCAACACCAACAAACAAACAATACAACCGGAAAACAAGGGACAACAGAAGCGAAGAATTTTATGACACGGTTCGAAAACGAAAGAAATCAGGATGACACCCCCGCAAAAATCACATCACGCCACCCACAAAGCCCACTGCTTTTTGAAAGCCCATCACCGTTCCTAGCCCAGGCTATCTGCCATTGTGTTTTTCCTCTCTATTCTGCTGTCTGTGTCTTTCTCTTGTCTCCTGTCACAGTAAAAGCCTTATAAGGTTTACATTTCAAAGCCGTTTGTACTATTTTTCGAAAACGGGAACTGAATAACAACCTGGTTATTGACCTCAGTGCAAATGTTCTTTACACGAGTACTGAAGAATATTTGCCCTGACCTGCCAACCGCGTGAAAAGATATTTTCCATTTTCCAAGAATAGTACCAACAGCTATGCAATGTAAACAACAACTAATAAACATAGAGACAAAAATCACATGGACACGGCTTTTGTAAGGATAATGCAATACATAGTTAGTAGGCTTAATGGGTTAATGAGATATTCAGTCCAAAACGCTGCAAGAGTAAATATAATTAATAGCGACGCAACCACCTGCGCAAGCCCTTTAGGACCTTGTTTGCTAATTGCGTAGACTGTATAATGAACTGTTGATTATTCGTTTAAATTTTAGGTTGGAGTTTACAAGCGTGAAAATAACTTCACTGTTGACAAGTTTTAGCAGTTCTGTATCATGTCTATCAAGACTACGCCGTTTGCATCATGTATTCCGTGTATTTACACCTTTTTTTAACAGCTTTATTGGATTTCATTAACTTATACATAGTTGTATATAAAACAAGAAAAAGAAAACAACTTTTATTCCTCAAACTAACTTGAGCAGACATTTTTTTAAAAACTCGTAATTTGTCCAAACAACTGGATGAGACTAGTTAAATATAAACCATGTTGCTAGAGGTGTGAAGAGTATTGTAAACTCTCCGCGATACGCGACAGAAGAAAATCATTGTTCTTGAGCAGCAATCTGTGCTTTTACATGTAATAGAAAATGCTTCAGGAAATAAAAAAAAAAAAAACAAGTTATATCTTGAGCTGGGTTTTCCACTGATTTGGGTTTTTCACTTCAACGGTGTAAATACGTATTATCATGTGATATTCAAATGTTATATTTCTTTACCTACTGATTTATGAGATGAAAGCAACTGAATCTAGAGCCAAACTATAGTCGAAATAATTTACTAGAGAGCTTCGCGTTTACGACAAAACTCAGAAGTCACACTGAACTCTGCTATTAGTTGCCAAAAATCAATCAAACCTATCGTTTGCCTCCGTGTTAGCCACAGCTATAGATCACGTAACAGAAGAGAGAAAATTAATAACACCGTCCAAAACAGCCGTGAACAGTTTGAGCTTAAGACAACTCGTGTACAAGAATTGTGGCCATAACTTTGGGCTACCATTAACCGTAAAGCCTGGTATTCAAAAGACAAAAGAATACGTGGGCACAGTGAACGATACAAAACACTGACAGGAGGCTCGAATCTTAAGCCTTGTGCTTATGCTCACGCTTAATATCACTTCCGCTCTCACTCCGACATATGCTTAAGGATTACTTGAACGAAATTGTTCATTCTTCATATGTTCCTGCTTTTGTCGCTCGCATATGCTTTGTCCTCGAGAAACCGAGCCGACAATGCGTTTCAAAAAATAATTACACTGTTCAACAATGATCTTTCTTTGCAGTTGCTTCATAGTACTCGTACTGAACCGTTTTGATCAATTTACAAAAAGTACGGCGTAGTTGTCCTGGGAGGTATAACCCTGTCGCAGTCAGGTACAGCTTTGAAAAGCTTGGGTTCTCTGGTATCTGCGTCAGAAAAAGCTAATATAGAAGCGATATTTCCACGGCGGTAACAGTAGTTGGGCGCCGACCAAACAGTCACCAGAGTTTCATCGAACATGTATTTGTATCCTTCGTGAACTAGTTGATGAGCGTGGCAAATCAACTTCAGGTTGTTGATGTGAACAAACTGGAAAACAAAGAATTTTTTTTCTTTAACTGCTAGTTGGAAAGGTCTCTGTGGGCCAATCAATGAAATTTTCGTTGATACGCTAAATTGACCAATGTAAAGAGAATCGAGAACTGACCTAGTATGCGATACATGTAACACCTTTCCCTTTCCCACAAATACTCAAACATCTACAAGCCACTTCCTAACTGTACCTCATTGGTAACCTTGGCTCCAAACAGCCACCCTGCACCCCGTGGACTGATGGCCCAAGTGTCGACATCTTCTGGGTCTGACCACACCAGACGTGAAAACAGTTAAGGACAGGGACAAAAAGACTCAAACTTGTGTGTTTAGAGACCAAGCCAGACAAACATTCTTTCTTTCTTTTGTACGTGGAAAAGAGGTGTTATTGGCTTGCCAATAAAAATTTTTATGCATCTCAATAATTAAAATTTATAATGCATGCATAATTATGCACTCAGCAAAGTGTGACGTGGTCATTCCTGGGGAGGAGCAATTATTGAGTATCCCCTATTGGGAATTTGTTGCATTCCGAGAAAGCGCGGTAAATATTCATTCGCTTTTCAAGCTCGACTGATCTGGCTGCCAAACTTTTTCACCCTCCTCCTCCCCATTGCCAGGTTCCACTATTTCTTTCTTTCTTTTTCTCAGTTTACTTCTGAGGTGCGCTTTCAGATCCCCACCTTTGCTGGGCGTGCGATCAATTCTTTAATTTTGTGTGTAATATTTTCATTGTTATTAAATCGGCTATGTGCTAAGGCACATAGCCAGATTTCTCCAAGTGGCCTTGATGAGTTAAAAGCAAAAACCCAGCCTAGAAAACATATTTTACGTAATATATCAAACACGAAGAAGAGTGTTTCGTCAGATAGCCAAACACCGAGAAGCGAGTTGAAAAACGAGGTCGAAGGCCAAGTTTTTTAACCGAATGCGAGGTCTCTGTATTGAGGATGAAACACTCTTTTGAGTGTTTGATATTGCTTCTCAAAGGAATCGGTATTTTAGGAGAAATTTCAGTTTAAAATTGCCGAAATTCTATGCTAACAAGACGCCTGGAGGCGTTAACGCGGATGCATAACCTTAAGTCATTGTTGTGAAGGCAGGCATTCGCTGGGGAGGGTCTGGTTGAAAAAAAAAATGAATCAGCGTAGAGGATAAAACCCCTAAAAGAGAGCAGGCAAAGAATACAATGTTACTATACGGTAATTGGCGATTTATGACATCCCAAATTCAACAACGAAAATATTTACCAAGGTAATCCTAGTAAAGTGGTGTTTTCAAATGAAAATGCTTCAAGTTCAAGTTGACAGATTGGAATACCACAATGCGCACAATGTAATCAGTTTGAATAGACAGTAAAGCATATTTTCTTCAGTTAGCTTAAAACTCATTGGACTGTCTTCTGAAAGAGTATACGACACAGTTTTACTTTTTCCGTGGAAAAAAATTGCTTTCACACGTGATACGAATGAACGACAATTTCACTGAGCAGTTATAGTTTTTCAAAGAATATAATGTAAATAAACGTCAATATTACGCAAACGGTCGATCCAAAAAAATGTAAAATATCCGACAATTTGTATCTTGGGTTCTACTGAACGTACAAACTTTGTTCGAAATCGTGTTTAAAGATAAAATTGAGCTCGTTAAAATATTTCAATCCTTTCTGACGCGCTAGGCAAATATGAACAGAAACAAGAGAGAGATTCCGCTCAACCGAAACTTGGCAGTGTAGATATCTGTCAAATATCTTTTGAGTATGAACACTTTTTTTGTATTTAACTTCGAAAACTCATTCGACTGTCTTCTGGAAGATATAAATACGACACAGTTTCCAAGAATTGTACTTTTAATACGAATGAATCACGTTAATTTCAGTGAAGAGTTATTTGTCCAAAAAATGTAAACAAACGTCACAATAAGGCAAACTGTCGGCCGGACCCGAATGTACAAATAACAACAGCCTCCATTTGGTGCGAAAATACATAAACAAGGACAAATATCCGAGCATATTTTTAAAGCCAAATTGAGGCTAGGTGTGTTTAATATCCTTCAAATATTCTCGCGGTTTGAAGTTTTGGAAAGTGGGGAATATCACTTGGGGAATATTTAACAATTAGATTATGAGCTCTCGATTTCTATGAGGTGATAGTTGATGAGGCCGAAGGCCAAATCAACTATCGCGTCATAAAAATCGAGAGCGAATAATCTAATTGTTTTAGTAGAATTCTAACTGAAATTAACGCAAATAACGGTTTCCGATGATTTTCCCACGCATTATTGAACTTTACCTTTAAACAAAGTTGCACGTATCGAACTGTCCTTGGCAACTTTTGCAGTTGTTTATGCGCGTACCCGCTTTTCAATATTTTCAAGTTTTTTTAACTTATGTTTTCTTGACTTTAAAAAATCGAGAAACCGTAAATGTGCTCCTTTTAGTCTTGTCAGGAATTTAATTACCTGTTTACATCTAAAATTCCTTCCAAAACTTCGGAAAAACTACAAAAACATCGCATTTTGTGGACGACCGGCAGCCACTGTACTCTAATGGCTGATAGTATACGAGTAGCTCAGCCGATCAGATTGCAGCATTTGCATTAGAATTCTACTAATCTCGGTTATTCACCAGTATTCGGTCACGTGACGTGACGCATATTTTCGCGTGACGCGAAAATATTTGATGGATTATAATATCCGATAATTTATATTTCGGGTTCTACTGAACTTGCAAACTTGAAACCGTTCGGACCTCTGGGCAAATGTGAACAGAAATTAGCTGATCAGCAAATAGAATTCCTCTGCAGGCATGAAATTGACAACTGCATCCTCCCGAGAACTACTGTGACGAGAAAAAAAAAAAATTCACATTGCACGCGCGACTCGCCTGAAAACATTCAATAAACAAACTCAAACGAAGACCGTATTACAAAATGTAATGGAAAAAGAACCTCAGACCGGTTGGTTAGTGAACAGTGAGTGAAGTCGTTAAAATACGTTCGATTATTCATAGTATTGATACGTTCAATGACAGTTAACAAAGTGAAGCAAATACTATACACTACCTTCTCCTACAGATTTCCGCAGTTCAGAGCGTTTCAAATAAGTGGTCTTCTAGTCGACTCGGCACTTCAGTATTTTACACTCCGACATTGAGATGATTCAAAGTATCGCACACCATTTCAAACTTGTGAAAATTACATACGAACACTCCGATCCGCGCTCGAAAGGACGGGTTGTGTTTACACAAAACTTTGCCCCAGTCCAAGGCGACATCGTTAAACGACACCAAAACAAGACCAAAATGTTTATCGGCAAACTGTACGGATTTCGCGAGATGCAAAATTAATACCTCAGTATACTGCTGCGATGTCTTCATTACCAAATGAGAGGGTGTGGCTTCGAGCTTGATATTACAGTGGATACCATGGGCCAAAATATCAGACTAGCCAATCAGAACAAGCGTTGCAATTTGCGACTACGATGAACAAAACGGAGAATCGACGCAATCTTTACTACGGATGCCCTTGGCATCCGCGTAATTACGAGTCTTGGGCTCGAAAATGGCAAAATGAAACTCCTTTACTTGTAAGATAAATGAGCATTATCTAGGCAAATCATAACTTTAAAAAAATCTGTTTCAATCTTTCCTTTTCTGCCCATTCATGCACTTTTTTTAATTAATTAATTAATTTATTATTATTTTTTTTTATAACATAACATTTTATTACAATACATGACACTTTACATGACACAAAACAAGTATACAAGTACAATGCTAGATACTATTTACAATGGAGATAATTCAAATGAGGCCAATGCTACTGTATGCATGAGATGAATGAGGAACCTTCGCTGATCCACAGCATCAGGAACTTCTTATGCAACACCCAAGGACAGAGAAAAATCTCTGACCCGGGTGGGAATCGAACCCACGACCTCCGGATTAGATCACTGTTGCTCTACCGGCTGAGCTACAAGGCCAGAAGGGAGCAGACCGTGGGATTTAAGGTCAAATCGGCTCGGCCCAAGCCAGGTACTAAGTGCAAGTGCGTTGTTTGAATTATCTCCATATCTATACACACGCTGCTTAGGACAACGCACTTGCACTATTTACAATATTAACTATACTTACAATCCCTTATCCATGCACTTCTTTGGCTTTGTTGTATTTCTTTTATGTTGTTCTATAGTCTACAATTGTCTACAATTGCGTGACATAGCCCGTAGCTATAGTTAGTTAGCATACTAACTATGCATAGTCCCATTAACGTCCGTTTACAAATACGAGTTTGCCTTTTATACCACTGTTTAGGCGTTCAAGCGTTCAAGCGTTCAAGCTGTCGGGGCGTTCAAGCGTACTAAATGGGCGTTGCAAGCTATATCGTTATTTATTTATTTATTTTTTGTTTTTTTATTTATTTAATTTTTTTTATATTTTCTACTTACAAAACCGTGTTTACACTACTTACAATACACAAAATACACCCCCCCACCAAAACACTAAAACCCTGCTTATAGCTGTTTGTGGCTACTCGCAAGCATAGTACTAGAACCTCAGAGGTGCTAATGGTCAGGAAAGCGTAAGGGAGCTGAAACTAGGTTCACCCAAACCGCAAATCTTCGTAAATTCGGAGGTTAGGATAAGTATTTTGATTAACAACACAAGAGAGAGGGGAAAAAAAGCAAAAGGTGTCAGAAAAAAGGTACAAATGGTTCCCATTTCTTTAAGATGGTCGCTTGAATTTTTTCGATTATGTAGATGTGCTTGAAGTAACAGAGAAAATCGATTAATTTTGGACTATTCGCTTTATGTTTGCATAGCCAGATATAATGCTTGGCAAGCAAAAGGCAAAAATTTATTTGGAGGTTGTTTTTTGATCTATCTGGCCTTAGACCTAGAACAGTATGAACTTGAGGAAAAATGTTAATTATTTGACAGGACTTAAGCCACGAAAAAACACTAATCCAAAAATCTTGCGTTATTTCACATTTCCAAAAGAGGTGTAACAAGCTTTCTGCTTCGGAGTGACAGAAACTACATTTATCATCTTCCAGAACCCTTATCTTTTTTAAAAACGTATTAGTCGCCAGACGGCGATGTAAAAAACTTATAATTGAAGGTTATCAGTTTTGAACTTTTTGTACACTGGAAAGCTAGCTGATACACTGCCCTCCAGTCAATCTTTTCGTCTGGTGGCAAATTAATTTCATTGGACCATTTATGCTGACAAATATAAGGTTGTTCGCTTTTAAATGAAATAAGCTTGCCATATGCAAATCTACTTGGCTTTGAACTCTCTAGGAATTTCATTAATGAACAATCATGTTTTGGTAGATCCTTATTTTTACTTAGGCGATTGATAGCAGAGACTATTCCAAAATAAGTTAGGGGCTGAACGTTTAAATTATACTTATTTTGAAAATCAGTCCAATTAAGAAGGTCGGCAGAATCACCGTATAAATGTTTTACCATTGTTATTCCTTTCAAATACCAATCTTTATAGAAAACAGGTTTATTTCCAATACGTATCAAAGAATTATGCCATAAGGGTAACGTTGAAAAAACCTCTTCACTTATTATCTTTTCATAAAAAAAGAGGTCGCTCCAAATTTCTATAGCCCGTAGCTATAGTTAGTTAGCATACTAACTATGCATAGTCCCATTAACGTCCGTTTACAAATACGAGTTTGCCTTTTATACCACTGTTTAGGCGTTCAAGCGTTCAAGCGTTCAAGCTGTTGGGGCGTTCAAGCGTTCTAAATGGGTGTTGCAAGCTACATCGCCTGTCAAAGGGACCTCCTCCTCGCATCAGTTACCAATTATTGGGTATTTTAGGTTTTTTGCTAAAGCTGGGCCCTGAGTGCGCGGAAACACGACTTTAGTTTCGTCAGTCAACAGCTGAGAAATCGCGATGTCCTCTCACGAACTGTGGTTGCTAAGTTTGCTGTTTGGTGCCATCGGCGGGATTATCGCAGTGCTGCTTATAAAGATGTGGGAAAATTCTAACATAGAACGGAGGAGGCCGCAAGAACATGACGAGAGGCTTGGTTAAGTAAGTTAAGTCGACTAGATCCTGTCATCCTGATAATAGTCCCAACAATTGTCATTTCTGCCGAAAACGTTCCCTTTTTCTACCAGGAAGATGGATGCATTTAAAGTACAGAACATCAAGCGCATTTCCATCTTTTTTTTTTCTTTCTGACTTGTTGGCGCCCCTCGTAGTTCGATTTCCTTATTTCATTTAATAATGCGAGTGCATTATGTGAAAATACTGAGATAAAATGTTACTTTCTACTCGATCTATAACACTTTTCAACCCCATTCTTCACACATTTTACCCGTCTCGCGGACACGCATTCGGTTTACTGCAGGGGGAATGTGTGGCGCCATCGACAGTGCCGAGACGTACAAGACCGACAGCATAACAACATGACATCATACAAAATTAGCCATGTGCTTTGCCAGGCGCTGCGAAGCAAACTCGATGTTAAAGTAACATTGCCAAAAGGACATTTAAACATTGAAAATTAAATACCTGTTATCAAAATTCAATCACTTTGGCCTCTTGGAGCGATTTCGGAATACCCATCCACTTGGTGCTTTATGGCTGCATTTTCTCCTTCACAGCTTCCCATAGATAACAACACACCGTATTCATATGCTAATAAGATCTAACCCACTTCTTCACTGCTTTGTTTGTGATTTTCTTACAACTCAACTCGTGTCTTCTTTCTAGTTTACTGTTAAGGCTGTAAACATGTAATCAACGTGTTCCAATTCATCAGTGTAGATAGAAATCGACCTCAAGTTGTTTGCCCACTGGAAAACGCGAACTGTATTTTAATTTTGCATGATAATAAGAAAGCCAACATAAAAGATATCGTGAAAAAGAGGCCACAGTGGCCTTCACTTGAGCTTCCAAGTGGAAAATGGATGTTTCGGAAACTGGTATGTAGTTTTCCTTGAGATACTACGATTCTCAGTTGAGTAAGGTGTAATATCCGGTGATGGCCTCTTACTTTTACATGAAACTGATGAAACTCAAGCATTAATTATTCCCACCAAGTATTAATTATTCCGACCAAGTTTGTGGGTCACTGCCAAATGAATTCCTTAACAGAAATTGTGTTTGTGCCGCACTACCGAGTGAAAGGAAAACTGGCACTAGTGACGTATAACCCGGACATTAGCAACAGGGCAAACAAAGCAACAACAGAGGATAGACAACAACAAAAGCGAAATGTAGTACTTGAAAACTGCTGTTATTCGGCTGACATTTGTTAATAGCAGTGAACTTTATTAAGTACTGAATGGCCTCGAACGACTTCAGTCCGGCCTCCAGTTCAGATTCTGAAGTTTCGGAAATCGAAGATTACGAGTTAGAAGTCGAAGACTCTCCAAACTCGAGCGACCAAGCCACAGATGTGGAAGAAACGCAAGAGGCCTATGCCGACGAGCCGTTAGCAGACGCAGAATGGCTAGCGTTATATGAGCAAGAAAGAAGGACGGAGGAAGAACTAGAGAAAACTCTCCGAAAGCGCCTTAAGTCCGAGATTGGTCAGCTGTTTTGTCACTGAAAACGCCATCGGCATGCTAAGTTGGGAAAGAACAAACGCCGATTTCGTCTCTTTTCAGCCTCCGATCCAAATTTTCACAAAAACTGTTTGTAAAATCTTCGTCTTCGAAGTGTACAGAGCACACTGTCGAATGTTGGGTCGGTTCCCAGTGAGCACGTTTAACTTTACGAAATCGACCCACTTTTTCCGTCTCTTTCATCTCTGAGTCGCTTTTACCACAAAAAGGTATTGGATGAAGCTTAATGCCTTTCTCCTTGTTTCGAACGTTGCTACAGCCAAATACAACACACTTCTCAGGCATAGTTTCAGCTCTGACTAGTTCGATCTCACCACAACTGACCGCAACTATTGATGTGCGGGTATTACGTCAGAAATTACACTCGACCCATACCCTTTCGGCGAATTCTGCGGCTCGGTTAATGGGTTTTTCAACCCTCGACTTTTCGCAACTTTGAAAATTCATAGAAAATTCCGGTTTTGACCCAAGACAAAAATTTTTGCGCCATTTTGCTCGGCATGATGCAAAGAAATATCTCGGAGAAAAAAAAATTGGGGGGGTTATAGGCACTTTAAGTAGTAAGCGCAAGCAGGGTTTTGACGTTCAAATTACCATGTTGTCAAGGGCAACTTACTATCTTTTCGGATTTTGACGTCATTCAGGGATATGAAAGCAACCGCCACTTATATGGGTAAACCAAAAACTTTCTGCACAAAATTTAACTTGTATTCCATTTTTGACCATCTCCTTGCTTTACAGTGTATTCCACTATCACTCGATACTCTCTGACCGAGAGAAATTATCTGTTCAGGCTTTCCGTTGAGGCCAGAAGTGCATCAACCCTCTGACAATTTTGGCGCGCTTAATCGCTGAATAACGTCAAAATCCGAAAAGCTACCGTTGGAAACTGCAAGTTGCCCTTGACAACATGGTACTTTGAACGTCAAAACTTTACCACCAAACTTCCTTTTTGCCTTACTCAACTGAGAATCGTAGTACAAATAACCATGAATACGCGGAAACCAGGAGCCCATCCGCCGGGCGGAAACATAACTAGCGAACAGCACATGGGTGATCTCGATTGTTATTGGCTGAACGGAGATCATACGAAGTTTACGGAGGGACAGGAAAAAGTGTGGAGCCACCACACATAGCCCACATAAAAACTACTGTGCCGGGCGGTCCCGTAGTCGAAGGAATACATTGACCAAGTAATCATTTCTTGCAAGGCCAATAAAACGATTGCTCCCACAGTCCCGCACTCCCGCACAAGCTTTGATTTCTCTCAATCTCCGGAATATGCACTTAGCTTTCAGCGAACGATGAAAAGGTAGCCATTTAGTCCGAACGTGATGGTCATACGCTTATTCTCGTCTCCAGAGGCCCCTAAGTTTTTAAGCTGTTGGGGCCTCATTCTCATCCCCAGAGTTCGTTTCGCCGCCTACGCGACCAAAAGAAACGGAAGGTTCTAGGGACGAGAATGTTTGGGCCTGAAAATTGGCGCCTGCGCAGAAAGGCCGGAACTGAGTTTTGTAAAGGAAATATGACGACGACGACGACGATGGCAAAGAAGAATGCAGCGTAATTTTAGACTTAGTGGACTTTCTTGTTCCAGGACTCCCAAGTCATAAGGTCTATTGGCGCCAAATCGCGCGCTGATAAATAGATGCAAAGTACTTTGGCCATGAACAACACGCGTGTCAGACACGAAAATGTTAATGGTAAAGTGGTTCTAGTCTGAAAGAGAAAGAAATTAGTAGAGTAACATCCCCGCAAAAATCAGCTCACGCTGCCAACAAAGCCGACTGCTCTTTGAAAGTCCATCAGTGTTCCCGCCCTATTTGCCACTGTGTTTTACCTCTCTATTCTCCGTCCCTTTCCTTCATCTCCACAATCACTTACCCTACTAACTTCACGACTTTTACTAATTTCTTAACCCTAGTTACAAAAATTAAGCACGCATACAAAGGTTAATCGAGGCCCGTTGTGCAAGAATAAATAAAAAATTATTGCATGTAATTACGGAGGAAAAAAAATAATATATAACAGCCAACTGCGTACTGAAGCCGTTTGGTACCTTCTTTGCTCTTTTAGACTGGATAATTAGTAACTTTTGATCATTCATTTAAATTTTAGGTTGGAGGTTACAAGCGCGAACTTACCTTCATAGTTGAGAAGTTTTAGCAGTTGCCATGGATTCTTTTTTATATATGTCGTTTGCAACAAGACTAACGCCGTTTGCATCATGTATTCCTTGTATTTACACCTGTAGTGAATGCCTCAAAAGTAAACCCAACATCTGTATTTCTCTGATTCCTCAAAGTAATTTGAGCAGACATTTTTTATAGAACTCGTATTTTATCATTAAATCGAGCCGAATGATAAATCTTTCGAATTATACTGGTGTCTTCGTGTTAGGATTTCCTTTATAATTTAGGATGTTGATATTGATGGTGTTATAACAGAGTTTACCCCTCTGAAGGGTAGACTTCTCGCCCCTTGCTTGTAAACCCCTTGATCGCGTCACTGTCTTACAGTCTTATTTTATTTGTAACACTGTAGCTTACTAAAAACACTAGAGATGGGTTAAATAAACAACTAACTACTGCATTTTCCTTCGTATTTACTTAATGAAAATGTCCGGTGGAAAAAGCAGGAAATGGCATTTCCGAGACCTTTTAAAAATGTCAAAACTTTCTGGGGGAACATGCCCCCAGACCCCGTTCCCCCGCAACCCCTTGTTTGAAGCGCCTTCGGTGCTCGAAATTTTTTCTCGTGCGTACATGTTCAAAATATCACGCTACGCCACTGTATCATCTGCAAAAATTTGAAAAGTTAATTTCTTTGAAGACCTTGGCAAGTTGTAAAATATGTAGCAAAAACAGTAGTGGTCCTAGGTTGGAGTCTTGTGGTACACCACATGTGATGGTTTTCAGGCTAGATTCTACATTAGCAATGTTGACATATTGCTTATGATGAAATCAACACACTCCGTTGTTGTGTTGTATTGTTTCCCGTCTGCCTACTTCTTAAGCCAATATTTGGCGAGTTATCATTTTCCCAGTTTCAAGCAGTGAACACTCTTTTTTTTTTTTTAATTTCCCGCACAAACCTTTATAATTGCAACCGTTGTAACACAACAGCACAATAGGAAGAGCTTATATTCTTAACCAGAGCTTGGGCCGCCTGTGCTCTACTCTACTTCCCGAGTCATTCAGGGATACAAGACAAAATGGCAGCTCCACAACGATTAATTCAGCACTTTCTCGCAACAGTCCTTGCAGAAACACGTCCCTGCTAGTCTACAACTGAGAAATCATGATGCCCTCTGTCAAATCGTTGTTGCTGAGTACGCTGTCTGGAGCCATCGGCGGTATTATCGCAGTGCGTCTTACAAAGAAGTGGGAAAATAACGGAGAACGCAAGATGCCGCAAGAAAATGACGAGAGGCTTGGTTAGGTAAGTACTGAGTCACCTATATCCTTTCATTCTAACAGTTGCATTAATTGTCATTTTTGAGGTAGGCTTTCCCTTTCTCTACCAGTAAGGTGGGTGCCTCTCAAGCACGGCATGTTCCTGAAGTATATTTCCGCCTTTTTTAAACTAGTTTTCTGCTCGTTGGAGCCATTGATCGTTCGATTTCCTCGTTTGCGATGTCGCATCTATTATGTGAGAATAGATAAAATGTTCCTTTCTACTTTATATCTAATAATTTTCAACCAGTTTCTTTCCGTAAGGTTCTGAGATCGGCACCAGTGACGGAGAATATTCTCCAGCATACATTGCGGGGAAACGCGCTTTTCCCGCGCATTTATGGATAACACTCGGTGGCTTCAGTTTGAAAACGAAACCATCGGGTTGACACTTTTCACATTACGCCCGACTAAAAGGGCCAACTGCTAAAGTGCATCATCACGCTCAGCCTATTTCCCCTTATGTTACCCCTCCAATCGCCTGTCCCTTACCTTTATCTGCGCGATCACGCTATCAACACAACTAACTGCCCTTTGGTGCCCTTTATAACTTTGTTTGCTCCTTGTAGAGTGCATGATTAATAACTTTTTATTATTCTTTTTAATTTTAGGTTGAAATTGTTAACTTCACTGTTTTTAGCAGTTTTAGCATGGATAACATTGCATATCGTTTTTTTCTTTTTTTTTTTTTTGACCAAGACTGCGTCGTTTGCATCGTATATTCCTTGTATATTTACACCTACAAAGAATGTCTCAGAATTATACGGCATCATCTGTATTCCTAGTTCTGATTCCTAATTTGAGCAAACATTTTTCAAATTCGTAATTTGTCCATACAGTAGGCCATTTCCGAATTCACTTCGGCCTCTTCTTCAAAGCGAGTCTAAGTTTTCATATGCATTCATATGCAAAGGAAATATCATCACAAAACCTTCGCCCTTAGACTCGCTTTGAAAAAGAGGCTGACATGAACTCGGAAATCGCGTATTGGAGGAGCCGAATTGTTCAGTACTAATGTAAACTAACATGCTGCTTGATGTGCCGTGTCAGCTCTCCGCGATAGTTGTTCTTCAGTCCACGAATTCCAGCTCAGCTAAATGTTGTAAGTTGTTTTCAACATGAAAATCGTTGTAGCCTTTAGTGCCGACGCAAGTGAATGAATGTTAAAATAAATAGTCAGATTACCTCTCAAAAATCATGAAATTGTTGTTGTTGTTTTTTTCGCTGAGTGTGACATGTTTAGCGCGTAATTTCCCAGCTTCCGGTTAGCGCACTCTCGCCATCCGGGACGTCTTTCAGTGGGTCTTTCGAAAGGCAAATAAGCGAGTTTCGAGGTCTCTTTTGCTCGCTGCTCCAAGGAAGTCATGATCTGTTTTCCTTCCTTCCCTAGCCTCTCTCCCTCCCTTCCTTCCTTCTATTTGTTTGTCATGATGGTAAGTGTGCCCTCACCTTTAACGGATGGCATCACAGCGGGCATACCGGGATATTGCCATATTACAATGCTGAGTTTTAATACTGAAACGGCCATGCAAAGTGGCTTGGCCCAAATTTATTTCACAAAGATGGTTCATTATTTGTGTCCCAGCAAACAGAGTTTGCCCAAAGAAACACCTTGCCAACAGTCATTAGCTTTCAGCATGAAGCATAAATACAGTGAGGTGAACTTATTTCCAGTTTCGTATTGGGACAGGTGGACTCATCTAACTAGCGGAGATTTCTCTGTCGTCTGTGCTACGTTTTGTCAATTTTCCAGGATTTCTTTCATATCATGAAAGACCTTATGGTATCATAGCTTTATTTATCCTTGGATTTTAGAGCATCTTATGCAGCTTATCTCTAGTATCTCTGAGTTTGAACTCCTCTCGAAATTCCCTTTGTAAACACAGGTAAAAATTTCCATCACTAGAAAAGTTTTTATTATGTGTGCAATCTGACGTCATCGTTGAACATTATTTGTTGAACATTATTTGTCAATCTTCTTTCAAAATCATTTGCACGACGAGTTCTAGCCACCTGCAAAATTTCGTTAAGATAGGTGGCAAACTAGAAGAGCTGTGTTCCAAGTAGCGGTGAAAATTAACCCATCTATCCCCAGTGTGCGTGACCAAATTAGGCCAAAAATCTGATCACCAATACCTGAAGTCTGTAAGATGGGAAAATATTCCGTTCAGCCGTACATGAGGTATAGCTCATTTATTTTATCTCTCAGATAGTACGCGCGCTGTGATTGGCTTATTATCTCGGTCTCGTCTGGAGCCGAGGACACAAGAAGGAGCAGCAAAAACGCAGCAACGACCATCCCTTCGGAGTTTTTACGGATGCTGCTCCCCTTTGTGCCCTTACTTCAGAGAAGACCGATACGATGACGGCGTAGCGATGACTTGAAAAACCTCACGGACCGAGACAACAATAAGCGATTTCTTCAGTTACGATATTTCAAAACACTGAGGTTATAAAGATGAAAATTTTAAAATTTAATGACAAATGAAAGAAGCTCGCGTTTGTTAAATATTTATACGGCTTGAGTGCATTCTCACGACTTCCCGGAGGTCAGTCAATCTTTGTTTTTACCCCTTCAGTGGACTCTACATTGCCGTCGCCTTAGATCACGATTTCGTTTCAGTTGAAACGAAAAATAGAGGCGACCTGACTTCCATTTCTTCGAGAGATGCTCAGTAGTCATTGCAATTAATCGAAACCAGCGTACACGTGTAGTTTCAGTTCGATTCAATGAACCACTGAATCACGAGGCAGAAATACCGGGATGTACTTAAGGATCAGACCGCACTGGCTACGCTTCTGAGAAATTACAGGAATGTAAACAGAGGACTATCTTTGGCGCCAAATATTAGGTTGACAGGCGCGAAATGTCACCGGAAAGTTCGTTTGATATATTGCGGTAAATTATGTGCAGGAACCGAATTTTCTGGTTTTACAATCCGGTTTCTGTTTCAGACCATATTTTGCCGACGAAAATCATATCCTCTAAAACATCATTAAACATGTTTTTATCACGATACATTTTTTCCTCTTTGCGCTATTAAAACGGTAGGAAAACAGATGGCTGGTCGTGTTAAGATTTCTAAGAGAGATTCCGGCAAAACCCCCCGAAGTACGTAGACTATTTCGGGTATCTGAAGGGAGTTGATCTCGTCAGAGACGGTAACCAATGGACACCAATCTTAAAATAGCTGTAGCTGCGTTTATGTACTCAAGTACACCAATCTTAAAATAGCTGTAGCTGCGTTTATGTACTCAAGTACACCAATCTTAAAATAGCTGTAGCTGCGTTTATGTACTCAAGTTGAAGGCACAGTGCAAATAAATTCTCAGTTCCGTTGCTATAGCCATCGCCTTCAATCTTCATGATCTTGCGAAGATCTTCAGGCGGTTTGTAGACAATTTTTTTGTTAACATACTTGTGGAAACCTACAAAGTGACTGAAGCCTGGATCAGAAATTCAGCCAATCATAATAAATATCAAATTTTAAAATGATAAATAAAGCAGTGAATAATACCGAGGAAAAATGACCAGATAGATGTGTCCGCTTAGACGAAACATAAAGTGTGAGTACATATCTAAATTCAGAGGTAAATATATTGCTCTCACTATATATAAAATGACTATTTGTGCGCATAAGGGACGCTTCAGATCCAGATATAAGCCGATTCAATTTCCTCTGTCGTCTTTATTTCGTATTTTCACCTTAGAGATGCGAGCATCGTGCTACTAGTTAGTAGTCACGGCACGAGCAATTCACGAGGTGCAGCAATATTTACTAACTGTGTGAGGAAATAACATGAACTGCCCCCCGGCAAAGCATTGCTTGGCATGTAAATTACCAAAAAAAAAAAATAATAAAAATAAACACGGGTACCCACTGGTCACTCCAGTAATTATCTGCGCATGAAATCGTCGATCATAGTGCGTCAGTTAAAGCTAATTATTAAATCTCGTATTCAAAATAGGCCAATATTGCGCGGTACGGAAAATCTGGCTCACAACGAAGGCTAAGCATATATGCTTTCGAGAGAAAAGTGGACGGTCGAAGCTTTTTCTTGATATGATCGAGTTTAGTGTGTTAGGGGTGAATATTTTATTATCATTATAAGCTGAAATTAGAGTGAAAGAATCAATTGCAACTGAGTTCGCGGGTGGAGGTTTTCCAGGGAGTCTTTTCACACCAGAGTTACATGTAACAACAAGAGAGTATTCAATAATTGTACTACGCATAAACAATGTTGGCGATACAATTGAGCGGCCGGCAGAACTTCCTTAAGGCCCGATTCACACGGCACCACTTTTGCTTACAACTGTCGTATGCGGTTTCTTCTGCGGTTAAAAATCACGTACAACTCTCACTACTGAACGCAGACTGTGCTTACGATTGTCGTAGAGTTTTAAAACATGGTTTAAAATCCTTCGACATTTTTTGTGACGTACACGACAGTCGTAAGCGAGTTGTAGGTTTGATTTACATGAAACAATTCGTGCCGTAGGCTTGTCGTAAGCTAGTCGCTTGCAACAAAGTCGTACCGTATAAAATCGTCCCTAATACAAATTCTTACGCGGCGGGTGCGTTGCCGGGGAACTGATCCACTCCTCAACGGCGCGGAACAGGTGTTGACGGATTACGTGAATTTCGCGCCAGTGCATGTGAGCATGCGTTTGGCCTTCTCAACAAATCGCTAGAAGGAGCAATGCGTTCATCCATCCATTCATTGATTGATTAGTTTCGGCGGCGTCCACGTCTTACCACGGACAAAGTTCATTTTTCCGTATAAATCCGAACTGCTTGACATATCTCAAGCATACAAGAATTTGAAGCACACAAGAAGAAGTTGGCAGAAAGAAATTCTGTTAGTCGTCTGGGTCGTTCACGGGACAAAAAGTATTTTAGCAAGGGCCGAGTGGTGGTGTGACTCAGCTTGACTGGTGGTTTGTGAATCCTTGCGTACACCGGGATTTCAGCAATCCAATTGTGAGTCATTCAGACGTTAAAAACCCCCACGCACCACCTACATTCTGGTTTTAAGATAATTACGGTAATCAAACGATAAATATTTTTCAACGCTGACGAATCTGATATACTATGCACGACATGAGATCTTACATACCTCTTAATTGCTTTATTCTTGTTAACCCTTAACATACCACGGGAATATTATTTTTTTGGCAAAAAATTAGTGATGTTAACAAAAATAGTTGTAGAGTAGTTTCTTTTTAATAAAGTCCCATATAACCATATATATTCTTAATCAGTATAAAATTATCTTTCAATTGGTATGTCTTATTATGGGATACATCTGATATGATGACGTCACGACATGCATAAATTAGCATAATTATTAAATTTCAAGCAGTACTAACTTTAAAAATCATGCAGTAATATATTTTTAGAATTATTGCTTTTTCTCAGTCAATTCACAACCTTTTAACATTCACAACCTTTTAACATTAGAAAAAGGCGCGGTGGCAGAGCAAGGAGAAGGACGTACTTTTAGTCGCTCTGTTTGAAGTCTTATAGATATGTGAATTTTGTGAATTCAGTGCTCTATCTACTTACAAAATGGATCAAGAGATCAAGGAAGCCGCTTTAAACACCGAAGAAAAGTGTATTCCGCGTAAACGACCGCGAGAAAATACTGGTTCTCAAACGGACGAGGATTGTGTTTCAGGCCATTGCTGCGATGCCTCGGCAAGTATAACTAAATTAGAAGCCAAGATCGATAAACTACTAGATTTGGTTACGGAAATAGCATCTCTGAAAGTCCGTTTAGCAGAGGTAGAAGAAGAAAACAAACAACTAAAGAAGGCCGCGGAGTACACGGGAAAGGAACTAACAGATCTGAAAACTTGTGTAGTAAGCATGTGCTCTCAAACAGCGAGTGGCACTGATGAGATGCAGAACCTCAACATGGAGATTCAACACCTGAAATGTCGCAACATCAAATTGGAGGCGTACACTAGAAGGGAGAGTATAAAGATCTATAACCTTCCGGAAATTGAAGGTGAGACACCACGAGATACGGAAGATTTGGTTCGTTCAATGATGGAAGAGAAAATGAAAATCTCAAAGGAGGATATGAATGAAATTAGATTTGAACGTGTACATCGTTTGCCAACCCGGCGTAACCCGTGGAGGTCCACGAATACAAGGCCTGTTATTGCTAAGTTCAGTTTTTATCAAGATAAAGAGTTCGTTTGGTCCAAAGTTAAAAATTTAAAAGGTACTAAAATTGGAATTTCGCATGACTACCCTAAAGAAATCGAAGCAATTCATACGAAATTGTACCCTGTGCTAAAAAAGGCGAAGCAAGAAAAACAATCAGCTTTCTTCAAAGTGGATAAATTCATAATCAACGGTCAAGTATATAAGGGGATTGAAACTGAAAATCTTCCTTTCTACGGTATAATTATGAGTGGCGCATAAGCTTTAGTAGATGGAGGGCTGTTGGGACTAAATGTGCGTCAGACAAACAATTTTTGTATTCATGTTATTTGTTTATTTAGGACTTTTTCTTGTATTTTCTCATTTTCTGATTATTTATGCATGTAGCATTATAGCTGTTTATAGGTATGGAGCAACATTGGTGAATCTCATTTACTTAGGTTCTGTACCCTTATTAATAGTTCCTTTGTTTATTTGTTTAAATTTGCGGTTAAATTTGCAGTTCATTAGCACGTTATTATTTTCTTTGGCTACTTCTGCAGTTCTAAATTTTGATATGGATACAACATTTGATGGCTGAGGTCGTTAAATTAATATCGCTTAACGTAAAGGGCCTAAGCAATTTTAAAAAAAGACGAACAATGTTTACTTGGTGCAGGAAACGTAAAGCTGATATCTTTTTTTTGCAAGAAACCCATTCAACAGCCAAAACAGATATTCAATGGAAGAATGAATGGGGTGCAGAGATTATAACAAGTCATGGTAGCTCCAACGCATGTGGAGTTGCTATTTTGATTAAGAATGGTTTTGATTGCACCATCCATCAAAAGGTCCTGGACCCTTTGGGACGCTTCATCATTCTTAAAGCTGATATTAAAGATAAAACATATGTTTTAATTAATGTTTATGCACCAAACAAGGACAAAGATCTCATATCGTTTTTCAGTAACTTACTCGCAACGCTACAAAACGAAAACTTAGATTCGGAAGATAATATCATTATAGGAGGTGATTTCAATTGCCCTTTAAATCCAGAGATTGATAAAAAAGGAGGTGTAATTATTCAAAGAAAATCAGTTACTGCCTGCATTGATTGCCTACAAAATCAGCTAGATCTGGTTGATATTTGGAGAATTAAAAACCCAGACACAAGAAGTTTTACTTGGAGTCAAAAGTCTCCAAGAATTTTTTGCCGTCTTGATTATTGGTTAATTTCTAATAATTTGAATGACTTAGTGAAATCATGTGATATAATTCCAGCTATTCGAACAGACCATGACGCAATTTCGATAGAGATTTCAGAGCTAGAAAATGAGCAGAAAGGTCCCGGGTATTGGAAAATGAACTGTTCCATGTTGAAGGATGAAGAATATGTAAATAATGTTACTGAAATGCTTCCAGTATGGACGGCAGAGGGACGCAAAGAACTTTCGGACAGTCGTAACGTTTGGGATTGGATCAAATATAATATAAGGTTGCACGCTATTAACTACTCAAAGAAAAAAGCCAAGGAAAGAAATGCAACAGAATCAAATCTCCAAAATGAACTTAGAGAGGCAAAGCAAGCATATGAAACTACGCCAAGTGATTCTAACGCAACTCGTTTTAATGCGGCTCAGGAAAAGTTAGAAACCTTTTATGAAGAAAAAACTAAAGGAATAATTATACGTGCACGAGCTCGTTGGCATGAGCATGGGGAAAAGAGCACAAAATATTTTTTAAACCTCGAGAAAAGAAATCATATAAAAAAGCACATACGAAAACTTCACATAAGCGGAGTAATTAAAACAGATCCATTTTGTATATTAAAGGAGCAAGAAAGGTTCTATAAAAACTTGTACAAAAGCAGTACTACTGATCCACATGTCGCAATTAAAATTTCTTCTTTCCTAAATGATTTAAATATACCCGCACTTTCGGAAGACCAGAAAAAATTTTGTGAAGGCAAAATTTCAGGAGAAGAATGTTTCCGTCTCCTAGATAGCTTTGACAATAATAAAACTCCTGGTAATGACGGCATTCCTATTGAATTCTATAAGACATTTTGGTCACTAATTAGCGATAGCTTTATGAAGTGCATTAATGAATGTTTCGAAAAAGGTGAGATGTCTAGCTCTCAAAAACAAGCAATCATCACACTAATTGAAAAGAAAGGGAAAGATCGTTCTTTTTTAGAAAATTGGCGTCCAATCTCCCTCGTTAATGTAGATACAAAAATAATGACGAAAGCAATTGCATCGAGGATTAAAAATGTCTTGCCTGATATTATTCATCCTAATCAGACAGGATATGTAAAAGATCGTTTTATAGGCGAAACTATACGATCTATTTACGATGTCATGGATTTCACTGTGAAAGAAAACATTCCTGGCTTAATGTTATTCATTGATTTTCAAAAGGCATTCGATAGTGTTGAATGGGAATTTCTTTTTAAATGTCTAGAGGCATTCAATTTTGGTACAGATTTCCTTCACTGGGTTAAAGTTTTCTATAAAAATATACAAAGCTGTATCTTGAACAACGGTATGACTTCAAATTTCTTTAAGTTGGAACGAGGAGTTCGGCAGGGAGACCCGCTGTCTCCATATCTGTTCGTAATAGCTGTAGAAACACTGGCTATCGCCATTAGACAGAATTCGGACATCAAGGGAATTTATATCGGAGATGAACAAGAAACGAAACTTTTACAGTATGCTGACGACACCACAGCGATATTAGCAGATACAAACTCAGCCAAAATATTATTTGAACTGCTAGACCGGTTTCGAAGCATTTCCGGTCTCCAGATTAATTGCTCAAAAACTGAGGGTATGTGGATAGGATCATTAAAAGAAAGCAAAGAAGAACATTTTTGTATTAAGTGGCCTAAAATCCCGATTAAAGCTTTGGGCGTGTATTTCACATATGATCAGAAACTATTAAAGGAAAAGAACTTTATTGAAAGGCTAGATAGTATTAAAAAACTCATTAATATTTGGTCCTCTAGGGGCCTCTCTACCTACGGTAAAGTGACAATAATTAAATCTTTTTTGATCCCAAAATTCGTCTACGTATGTTCGCTACTTCCTACACCAAAGGAAATTGTGAATAAACTGAATCAATTGTTATTCAAGTTTTTATGGAAAGGTACAGATAAAGTGACTCGTGTGTCTGTAATAAATGATTATGAAAATGGTGGTCTAAAAATGATAGATTTGGAAATCATGGTCAAATCTTTAAGGTTGGCCTGGCTAAAACGACTGTTTAACGATTCAAATGCAACATGGAAGACGTATTTACTTCATCTATTGGAGCCCGTAGGAGGTCGGTTTTTTCTAAATTGTAATTATGAAGTTTCTGATTACACGATATCTTCTCAATTTTACCATGAACTTTTGCTATGGTGGTCGGAGTTCCGCGAATCTTTCGCTTCAGAAAGTGTCTGGAAAATAATTGTTTGGAATAATAAAGAGATTCGTATAGACAATAAGCCGGTGTACTATAAAAATTATTTTAAGTCGGGAATCATTTACATACACGATCTTCTTTTTAACTTAAATACAATGGACTCCTATAACTATTTTTCAAACAAAATTGTCAAAAGCAATTTTCTGCAATGGGCGAGCCTCCGTCATTCTGTGCCTTCTCATTTAAAAGAAATGAGCCTAGACAGATCACCCACATCCCAATCACTTATAATTGGAAATAAAATCTTCGATATTAAAGACAAAAAATCAAAAGATTATTACTCGTTGCTGGTTTCAAAAAAAGCTCAACCTCCTAATATTATCCGCAAATTAAAGAGTGATTTTAATTTCACAACCCAACAATTTACACAAATCTTCTCGTTACCACATTTGGTTGCACTTGAGTCATATGTCAAAGCCTTTCAATACAAAGTAATTAATTCTATTCTTTGTACTAATAGTAAACTATGCAAAATTGGATTTAGAATTAATGATGCGTGCACTTTTTGTAATGATGAACCTGAGTAGTTAAGCACGTCTGTATAGGGCCTAACCAATCAGAGAGCCGCATTTCGCCCACGTGACACCCCTCTAGCCAATCAGCGCGCGATGCATCTCATTAACTGTCCGCCATTTTGAATGGAGGTTTTGGTCTAGTCCAAATATGGGCATCGGGTCGGAAATGACGCCACGACGGAAGTCACGCTCCAAATGAAGTAAAAAACAATTTTTTAATAAAAAACAAGGTTTAATCAAAAAACGAAACCTAGGTACAAGCGGGAACGTGGGAGGGCTCCGAGTGAACCCTCGTCCCTCAAGACTTCGTGTCTTGACTTCCATGTCTCGTAGGAAAAAAACACAACGGAGGGGACTGGTGGTCGTCTACGACGTCGAGCCGACAGTGCTCACCCGAGCAGGGGACCGTCCCACGCGATGCCGACCCAGTCCCCTTAATCTAACAAGCGGGAACGTGGGAGGGCTCCGAGTGAACCCTCGTCCCTCAAGACGTCGTCTTGACTTCCATGTCTCTTAAAAAACAAAACACAACGGAGGGGACTGGTGGTCGTCTACGACGTCGAGCCGACAGTGCTCACCCGAGCAGGGGACCGTCCCACGCGACGCCGAAGATGCCGACCCAGTCCCCTTAATCTATTTACAGAGTTCGCGGCCGTTTAGCTGCAGCCGCAGCTTCCTCTTCCTCCCGCTGTCTGCGCCACCATGCGCGTTTCTGAGCCCGCCGTCGCTCCAAGGCCTCGCTCTTGCGTTGCCGCCGCTGACTCTCCGCCTCCCGCTGCCGTCGGGTTTCCTCCTGCTCAACCACCTGACGTTGCGCTTGCAGGTCGGCAAACCGCGTCTGGGTCGCCTCGTGGGTTGCCAGGTAACCGTACGGGTACGAGATGGCGGTGTTGGGGTCGACGGCCCGCTTGTCGAAGACCAACTGGTACCGCTTGATTTGGGTCACGGTTTCCAGCTGGCGGTCGGCATCTCGCGTGATGAAATGCGGGTCGAAGACCGGGATCTGGCGGGGCCGGTCCAAGGGGTCTCGCAACTCCTGCAACACGTTGGCTTTCAGGACCCGGTAGTTGAGTTGCTGGCTGCCGCGGAAATTGAGGGTGAACCCCTTGGACTTGCAGCAGTGCTTGTCCTTGTGCGTCTCGTACCCGTAGTTCTTAGGGCCTGCCGACACGAACTCGCAGATGTGATCGTCGGGGTCCTCCA
>BLFK01000172.1:955817-969679 GCA_014634185.1 Astreopora myriophthalma | reverse complement strand
TGCATCCATTTCTCCAACGCCGAGGTGGTCAGATCGGCGTCCGCATCCCCCGCGTCCCCTTCGGCGCCGGCGGGCGGCAACGGGGCCGTGAATTGCCGCAACCGTTTGGTGGTGCGTCGCAAGGCACTGGAGACGGGTTTGACGCGTTGCACGGCTTCGGACGCCGACAAGGACGTGTCGGCCAGCAACCGTTGTTTCTTGGCCCCCAACCACCCGGCGCGCGTCAAGGACGGATTCTCGCCCACTGTGCCCTTGTAATACTGCACCAGTTCGGGCACTTCCTGCTTGGGAATGACGATCATCTCTTCCATGCTGCTCACGGCACGCGACGCGTGCACGTCTCGCACAATTCCACTTGCCCGTCGACTTCCAACAGACTGCGACACGGACCGCAGTAGAGGCGTTTCTCCAGCTGCATCTTGTCGTGCAGCACCTTATTATATTGTTCCAGCACCGCTGCGTAATCCCGTTGCCACTGGCGCATCTCGTGCCACAACCGGGTGTTCTCGGCGTTGGCGTCTTGCAAGAGTTGCATCAGGGCCCGAAGGGTAGCACGCAACGGCACGTGTCGCGGAGACTCGTCTATAGTCCGGCACCTTTCTGCGAGAGGAGCCAAGCCCGTCGACGTTTCAAGGAATTCTTGCGTCGACCCACTTCGCGCAACACCTTTTTATGCTTGCGGAGCCAGGCCATCAACGGCGGTGCCACGGGGATGCGTTTCTTCAACAGGTTCAACACCAATTCGCTGATGGCGTTGATCTGATCGGCGTTCGCGTGCTGCAACAGATCGTGTCGGGCGCCCGGCCCCCGCACTTCTTGCAACAGGGCTTGCAAAAACGGCCGTTGACGTCGCAACCGTTGCATCGTCGTCGTCGTCGCGACCGAGGGTCCCTCTCTCTTTTATGAACGTTCCCACGCGTACGTGGACCCGTTGGGATGCCGAATCACGCCGCGTTTCTTTCGAGCCCGGGCCGCTCTTTCCACCGCTCGGCGGTCGTAGCGTTTCCGCGTGGCCGCTTGGAGCCCTTTCTTGACCCCGTAGCCCGCCGCGGCACTCACCCCGCCCAAGGCGGCCGCTTTGCCCGCCGCGATGGCCGCCGGCAGCAAAGCCAACAAGGGGAAGAGGCCTCCGGTCTGACGGCGGCGGGTCGTCGTCTTGCGTCGACGGACAGGGGTCCGTGTCGCCGTGCGGGCCATCCGTTTCAGGGCATTGACCGTGTGACGCTGTCGTCGTACCATGCTGCTGCTGCTCGATGTTTTCCACGGGGTCGCGTCTCCCCCTTTTATGGGATCAACGGCGTCGGCGGGTGGCCGCTTCCAGTCCTTTCTTGACCCCGTACCCGGCCGCACCGGCCACCCCGCCCAAGGCTGCCGCTTTGCCGGCGGCAATGGCGGCCGGCAACAAGGCCAGCAAGGGAAAGAGGCCTCCGGTCTGACGGCGGCGGCGTCGTCGGGGTGTCGTCGTCTTGCGTCGGCATCGTCGTGTCTTGGGCATGGTTCACGGCGCGCTGGCGGGGGTGGTGGCTTTTATACGTTCGATGGGCACCAGAGGTCGGGCGCATCCGTCCACGTAACAGTCCCCGTGCATCGGCACGTACTCGAAGCGGGCCACGTAGGTGGCTAGGCACCGGTCCGTCAACGGCGGGGCCACGTCCACGTCTTGGCGTAGGTGGTGTACGCCCAACGGGCCATGTCCACTTTGAAAGCGAATTTCTTGAACTCCGTCCACCCTTTGACCACCGTGCCCAAAGCTGCCAAACACGCCACCAACAGACTGTCGTCCAACACGGGTCCGATGATCAACCCGGCCGCCACGATCAAGAGGGCCAATCCATTCCACGCGGCGTGCACCCGTCGCACGCACGTGAAGGTGCGACGATGACACCACCATTGCCGGTGGTAGAAGGCGAACAAGGAATCCAATCGTTGCAAGGTGTCAGGCGTCCAGCCTTCCAATGGGGCCGGCGTCGACGTCAACAGCGACACGGGCGTCTTGCTCATTTTTTTTTACGAGTTGGGCGTCGTCGACAGGCGCGACGAGGTCCGTCGCACCACCGGCGGTCCACCGTCTTTATAGACGGTGGTGATGGTGTTGGTGTGCGTCACCCCGTCGATGGTCCGGCCTCGCGCCCGTTGCCGTTGATCTTCGGCCAACAGATCCAATTGCCGTCGCAATTCTTCTTGGTTCAAACGCCGTCCCGGGCGATCGTCGTCGTCGTCGTCGTTGTCGTCGTCGTCGCCCCCGTCGCCGCCCCCACCGCCGTCGCCGTCACCCCCGCCGCCTCCGTCCCCACCGCGTCGTCGGGGACGGCCTCTCGGGGTGCTGCTCTGACGGCTGCTGCTGCTGCTCCCGCCGGAGGAGGGCGAAGGGGCAGGCAGGGGGCGGGCTCGAGGTCGTTTGTGCCCCACGGATGACCGAGCATTGATGCGCGCGATCCGAGCGGCTTGTGTGTCCGAGGATCCGGACCCCACACCCACCGCGGCGGCGGCCGTCTGGCGAGGCGGCAACGGCGTGCCCCCGGCCACGACCCGCGGGGGGCTCATCGTCAGAGGGGATGACACGGAGGCGAACAATTCGTCCAACGTGGTGGGTTGACGGAGCGAGGCGTAGGCCAGATTTACGTCGGGTCGAGGGGTGGCCAGGCGTCGTTTGCTGGCCGCTCGATCGCGTTCGGTGGCGTGGACCGCGTGCCCGGTGGCAGCCCCCACGCCCACGGGATACCGTGTGGCCATGTCTCTAAGTCGTCTTGCGAGTGAACGTCCGTGTCCACCCTTCGTCCTTTAATACGTTTGCAAAGACGCGGTACCGATCGTCGGACGCCGGATGCAAATCCAAGAGGAGGTAGCCGTAAGGGCGTTGCGTCTCGCGTTCGTAGACGGCCATCACGTCCCGCCAATGCGTGGGAAACGCTTGCATCAACAGATTCCGCACGCCCAAGCGATCCCGCGGGTGCTTGAACGCCACCACGTAATACGCGTTGCGTGAAATGGTCTTGGCGTACTTGCCGGGCGGAAACATGTCTTGGCACAGGTACACCACCGTGATGCCGCGATGGTGCGAGTCTTTGGTGAAGAGATCCAACACGCGTTTGTCGTTGCCTCCTTCCGCCATCAGGTCGTCCAACACCAACACGCCGTGTTGTCCAGAGGGAAACCAGGCCGTCAAGTCGGACGGATCCGGTACCCCTTCGTGCAGCTGCACGCCCGACGCTTTCAAGGCTCGGAACTCGTCTTGCCAGGCTCCATAACAATAATGCACGGCCCGAGGGGGTACGGCGAAATGCGCGGCCGCCTGGGTCAACAGACGCGTCACGAACACCGTCTTGCCGCACCCCGACGGACCCACCACCAAGACGCTGCTGGGTGACCGCAACATCGTGCTCCCATAGGGAAGCTCCCGCGCGTTCGGGCGCTTATATGGGTTCGACAAAAAAAGACCTCCACCCAGCCGGAGTCGAACCGGCCACCTCGTTTTTGGGGGGTTGCTCTGCCGTTGAGCCATGGGCAGGTGCTCTGGGGGAAGAAGGGAAAGAAAAGATGCACACACTTTCATCGTTCCAACGGTTTTATTGACAACGCATTATTCTGGGACCAGTCTTTGAAATCTAAACGTGTCCAGTCGGTGCCTTGACGTCGGATCCGACGTTTCAACCATTGCCCCACCCGATGGTCGTTCTGGACCAGATCCTGACGATCGAACGCGTCCAGAAAGTCGTCCAACGTGTCGCCCCGACTCTTATAGGCCAAATACATCAAGGCGTAATGCCCGCAACTCTGGCTGGTGATGGTCTGCAGACTCTGTCGATTCGTGTCCACCCAGCGCCAATGGCACACGATCCACTGCATCAAGGAGCGGCTGTCGTACGTCACCAACGGCAAGCCGTAACTGTCCATCACTTCGCATCGGTCGTCTTCGGTCCACAGGGCGATCCAATGCGTGCCCGGTCGGTCGTGCGGGTCCGTGTTGACGATGTACGCGCGGGGCATGGCTTTGTCCCGAGGCACGGGCAACGTGTCGCTGGCAAACACGCCGGCAAAATACCGCGCCAAGGCGGGATCGCTGCGAGCCAAAAAGTCCAACTGCCGGTCGGTGGTGGCCACGAATTCCATTTTTGAGCTCGACTCTCTCGGTGTGCATGACTTTATACCCGGTACACGTTGTACAGCACGGCGCCTTCGGGGTTGATCTCCAACACGTTCTCGAATTCGGCGTACAACACCACGTTGATGACGTGGGCTTTGGCCGCTCCCAGACGGAAGAGGACGCGCACGTCGCCGTCTTGACGCGGGTTCAGCATGCCCCGGTCCGCCGACCCGCTGGGCACGTTGTTCCACATGAACAAGGTGCACCCTGCCGTGCCGCCCCACTGCTCGGGGGCGATCATGCTGGGGCGGCTCTTCATCAAGGCTTCGCTGGCTTGCAAGAAGCGATGGTACCCGTCCAGATCTTTGTACGTGTCGTCCGTGTTCAATTCCAACGTCTGGTAAGGGTACTCTTCGCCCCGCACGATCTGCTTGATGCTGGTCAACCCGAATTTCTGGAAGGCGAAGGGATGGTAGGCCACGTTCCCGTTGTAGGCGTTGGTGTGCAACAACCCCACGATCAACCAGTCGGGGATCCGGCCTTGGAACAGGTTGCCCTCGTCGAAATCCAATTGGTTCTGCGGATGCGAAAACACCCGGATCTCGCTACCCACCACCGTGTACTTGGCCACCTGCCGTTTCCGCGGATCGCGGCGGGCCCCTTCCAATTCCCGGTACAACGGGTCCGACAACCGCAACTGGCAGACGTGGAAGGTCAGTTTGACGTCGTCTTCTTGCAAACGGCCGTTCAAGGCCACCCCGTTCAAGAAGAAGGCGGGGGCATTGAAGTAAAACCGGATCTTGAGTTCCACGTGGGGCACCAAGGGTTTGCCCAGGTGAAAGATCTCCGAATGCGGCACGAATTGCAACGTGACTGTGTGCCCCCCTTGGTACCGTTTCTGCGCTTCTTTGGATTCCAACACCGCCGCTTTCTGGCTCTCGCTCAAGGCCGTGTAGTCGGCGTGCGGTCCTGCACTGTCCAACTTGTTGGCCGTCAAGGGGGTGGGAAAATCCAAGGCGTTGAAGGCTTTCAGGCCGTGGCGGTAGCTCTTGAACCAGCCTTGCGGTTGCAAGATGGTGTCCCCTTCGTCGTTGGTGTAATTGAGCAAGGTTTCCAAGTAAGCCTTGTAGGCGTACGTGTCCGTCTGAGGACTGATCAAGGTGACGTTGGCATGCACCGTCACTTGCTTGAGCAACGTGTGGGCCAGGTTGGGTGCCGGAAACAAGGTGTCGGCATCGGCCAGGTTGCCGGCGTCGTCTTTCTTCAAACGGAGTTGCATCCGAAAGTAACTGCGGCTCAGGTCCACGTACTCGGGCAAGGCGGCCATCACGAATTCCACCGGATTGATACCCGTGGTCACCGGCGACAGTTCCACCATGCGGTACGCCACCGCCGACGTGTCCGTGCTTGGCACCTCGAACAATTGAAAGTCGTCGGCGTAGGCGGACTTGGATGCCCCGTGCAGAGTGACGGCCGTCATCGTCGTCGTCGTCGGCGTCTCACCCCGCCGCCTCGTTGAGGAATGGTGCGACGTTTGCGGCGCGTGCTTCTTTTATGCAGTCGGGCCGCCAGCTCGAAGCCCGGCAGGACGGGGGCCCCGCTCCAAAGACGTCCTCCGCGCTGTCAGGTGATTTTCCGGTGAAGTTGGCCTGCCAGTTTGAGGGCCGGCGAGATGGGTGAGATGCCGAGGAGTCCTCCGCTCTGCCTCGACAGACCGCGTTCGCCCACGCGCGTTCTCGGTCGAGATCACACGGGTTGCATCGTTTCAACCGAAGAGATCCGCCACGCGTCGTCGTTTCACGGCTTTCTTCGCTCGACTCGCCAGTCCCTGCGCTTTTCGTTTCACGGCTTTCTTGGTTTGACCCACCACGCTCTGCGCTTTCCGTTTCTGGCCTGCTGGGCTTGTCTTTTAAGCGTTCGGGTGGCCAATCGGACCACGCCGCGGGGGCCGCCCAACGCGTCCAACCCCGATTTCAACAACGTCTTGACCCCCGACAACAAGATGCCCCCCAGACCGCGTCCAGTGTGATCGGGCGTGTACCGCGTCAGACTGCCTCCTCGCATGGTGTCGTGCTCGGCTCGACTGTCTCTCTCTTTTTTATAGGTCGCTCCGTTTGAAGTGCAAAGTGACGACCGTCACGCCCCGTCCCACGGCCGCCGGCCGCCCGTCGCCGTCGGTCAGGCGCACGTCCACCGTGTCGAAGAAGAATTGACGCACCGGTACGTACTACACATGACGGGGTTCGAAGAGCGTCCGGCCTCGCCCCATGCTCTGCCCATCCACGTCGCACACGCGACGACTCTGGCCCACGTTGCTGTGCACGTACCACGTCTGCCGGGACGTCCGACGGGGCCGTCGGCGACGTTCGAAGAGCGTCTCGAACCAGCCGTCGTTCAATCCACTCAGTTCCCACGAGAATTGTTGATACAAGATCACGCTGTTGCCGACGAGCTCCCAGGCCGGCAGGGTTTGCCCGGCCCAATCTTTCTCCAGGGTCACGGGATTGACGGTCGGCCGCACGGTCAAGCGAGGTCCGGGCACGTTCCCCTGGGCGTCCGTGCCACCCATCCGTCGCATCAGATCTTGACGCACTCCCAACCCAATGTCCCCGTCGTGCACCACCCGGGCGTTGTCGATCACCAGCGTGTCCGGTTCGGGCCAACGAAACTCGGGCACGAAGGTGGCGTCGCCTTCCTTCCAGTTCCACCCCACTTGCACCTTATTCCAGTACTTGCGTCGTAGATCGTCCACCACCGCTTTCACGAACGACGCCCCGTCGTGGCAACGGCCGGCCACGTCCTCGTTGCACGTCTCGGCCCGGATGCCCGGGCGATCGATGCGTTGGTCGTCTTCTTCGAACGAAAAGAAGTACGCCAGCAACGCGCCGCGCGGGTACACGCGCAACAAGGTGTCTTGCCAACTCTCGTCCTCGGCGTCGTCGTCGTCGGCGTCGTCCGGCACGCTCAGACGGACCACCCCCACCACCCAGCGTCCGCCTCGTAACCACAGGGGCGGTCTCATGCGGGTGCGGAACGCCACGTTGGTGTTGTCGGGGAACCCGACGTCATCCCCGTCGCTGGGCAAGGTCACGTAAAAGGCGTCCATGGTCGACGACCCACGCATCCTCGAGGGCACTTTATACATCCCGTCGGAAGTGCAAGGTCAACAGGGTGCGCCCTTGCCCGAACCGGACCAACGTGCCGTCCGTCTCGGCCACTTGCGTTTCCACCACTTCCATGACGTCGTTGCGCATGGGATGGTACTGCACGTGCAACGGTTCGAAGTACACCGTGCCTCGTCCTCGACGTCGGTACTGGACTTCACGCAGCAGGTCCGTCACTTGCCGTACCACGATGGTGCTACCCCCGGCATTGCAATAGACGTGCAAGGTCCGCGTCGGGTCGCCCACCACCGCACGAAACGCGTTGTTCAGGTTCTGGAACCGCCATTGGCAGTTCATGCTCAACGCCAGGTAGTGGAACCCGGACGGATTGGTCCGCACCGTCCAAAAGACGCGCTCATCGTTCTTCGTGCCAAAGAGGTTCGCCCGTGGGCACGTCAAGGCCGGTACCTGGTCGTTCGGGAACTCCATGCACAGGTTGGGACCCAACGCGTAGGACCCGGCGGTGGGCTCGAGCAACCACCCCATCTTGACAGCCATTTTGACACTGAGGATCAAGACGGGGGTCCCGTTTCTGCCGACGCGTACGTTCGTCGTGTCGATGATCAGATCGCGGTCGGTCCCTCGCTGCTCCCATCGAAACGGCACGTACAAGCGTTTGCCGTTGGCGTCTTTCAGATCGTACTCCACTTTGTACGTGAGCATCGATGCCATTCGATGGCATTCGATCACGTCGATCATGGCTTTCACGAAACTTTCGCCATCCACCACCGATTCCAACACAGCGACGTCGGCCATCCGGACTTGTTTTTCTCTGTGTATTTCGTTCGTCGTTCCCGAACCCTTGACCTTCATGTACCATTTGCTGTAGACCAGGTACTCGTTCGGACCCACCAAGTCGTACAGATCGACGCGGGCGTCCGGCAAGGACAGGCTGCTCAACCCCACTTGCCACCCGCGGCCTTTCAGACGCAACGGGTACGGCAACCGGACTTTGTACCAGGCCGCCGTGTTGTCGGTGAATTCGGACCGGCTGGCGTCGCTGGGCAACGTCACGAAAAAACCTTCGTCGCTCATCCCAAGGTCTGCACGTCCTTCTTGGCCACCCAACTGTCGTACTTGCTCGGCCAGCCTTTCCAATGCACCAAGACCTTCTCGCCACTGCGTTTAAGTACTTTCTCGATGCGGAACAGCGCATCGTCGCCCCCCGTCACTTTCTGCAACTCCTGCTCGTAAAACGTGCCTTCCAACGGTGTGCCGTCCATCTCTTCCACCTTGTACGGGGGCACAGGTCCCGGGCGCACGGTGCGCACCACGAACACTTCTTCGGTCCACCCGGGCAAGTACCCTTTCTTGAACGGGCGATGGTGTTTGCCCAACCGCACGCGATCGCCCACCTTCCAGCGGGGTCGCTTGGCTTTCTTCTTCTGCAGTCTCCGACCGTACAACGCGTGCCACACCTCCCTCTCGTTCTTCGGGGTCACGTCGCGAGGCGCTCGGCCGATGCTCCGATGCCGGCTGGCGTTGTAGCCTTTCACCAACGCGGGCAGCACGTCGTCGAACCGCAACGTGTTGGCGGCCGTGAAATAGCGGTACATGCGCCCTTTCAACGTGCGATTGAACCGTTCCACCACCGCCGCTTTGGCATCCCCGTGCGTGGAAAAATGATGAATGCCCTTCTGTTTCAACAATGTCTGAAACGGACGGTTGTAAAATTCTTTGCCCTTGTCCGTCTGCAACTTTTGGGGGCGTCGACCGTCTTCTTTCAAGATGGACCCAAAGGCGCGGACCAACGCGGCCCCCGTCTTGGTCTTGAGCGGTCGGACCCACGCGTACTTGGACAAGACGTCCACCACCGTCAACAAGTAACGGATGCCGCGGTTGTGCCGGGCCAACCGTTGCACTTCCACCAGATCCGCCACCCACTGTTCGTCCACGTTGAACACCAGCACCGGCACGGTGGGAAATCAACGGCGTTGGGGTTTGTGCAACGTGTAGGCCAGATCGCCTTCCAAGGCCGCTCGGGCATCCCGGAGCGACAACCCTTGGGCGTCGGCGAACCGTCGGACCCCACCCAAGGCGCCCGGCGTCGACGGATCCGCATACCGAGCCCTCACGTGCTGGGCAGAGGGCCTTTTTCGTGAGGCGGGGGCACGTCGCTTCTGAGACGTCTTCTTCTTCGAGCCGGGGGCGGACAGAGCCACCATCGTACGCGAATCCAGAGCAATCGACCCACGCTCGGCACGCGGTCGGGATACGTTTTATGGACGAGGTGGAACCAAGGCTCGGGGTCCGCGTTCCGACGCACCAGCCACGTCACGAAGGCCGCGTAGTGCCCCCAATGAAACAGCGGATGCTCGAGCAAGATCTCGAAGACGGTCATGGGGGACTCGAGGTCCGACTCGTCGTCCTCCAGGTCGAGCCATCGACACGGCACCCCCGCCGAGTCGATCAGACTGGTGCACAGCCAACGCGTCAAACGCCAGTACACCCAGCGTCGTCCCATCTCACCCCACATCTCCCTCACAAATGAACCCACACGCTTGACAACACTTTCTTTTATTGATTCATATCTTACACAACGTCTTTTATTATTGACAAAAAAGTTCACGCGTGGGTTCCCGCGTGGTCGGGTTCCACTGGTTCCAGGTACCACTCATCGATGACCTCGGGACGGTAAAAACACCCTTTGTAGGTTTTACATTCCGGACACTGGGCGGGCGTCCACGCGCGGGCCAGAGTGTACGTGGAATGCAAGGCGTCGAAATACTCTCCGTCTTTCTCTTCTTTACAGATGTCACACAAGACGCGATCCAACAAACGATCGCACCGCGTCATCCACATGCGCCGTTCCTGGGCTTCCTTGTCGGCGCGCCGTCGCAGCTGGGTCTGCAGTTGCTCGGTGACGTCTCGCCATTCTTCCATGGTCTGACGAAGACTCTGGAGCTGATCGCGCAACTGGACCCGGACCCGTTCGTGGTCGTGGCACGCCTCTTGCGTCTCACTCAGTTGGCGCTGCAACCCGCGGATCCGGTCGTGGAAGATTCGGGACTGGGTCTGGGGGCTTCGGTTTGCTTCGTTTGCGTCGGCGACGTCGATGCAGCCGGAGGGGCTTGGGGGGTGAATGCATGACACGTGGTCGAATGGTACCGGGGACCCGTGTCCGAGCATCCGAGGGCGTCGGCAAAATCTTGTAGCCAATGCCAGTACGTCTCTTGGAACGTGTAACCCGCGGCCAGACCTCGCTGTACACGATCCAAATGGTAGTCTTCTTCCGTGGGGTAAGCGGACGAATCGAGGTCTTTGTAGTAAGTCTGATACGTCACGTCTGCCAGCGAGGGCACCGAGGCTCGACTCTTATACCCTGCTCCGGGGGCGCCCAGCCCGTCGGGATCGCGTGCGAGGGGGTCGCGCGCGTCGTTTCCCACTCCATGGGTTGGCTCGGGTTCCACGGTCGGTCCGGTGGGCTCGTCTCCCACGCCATCGGGATCCACGGTCGCACGCGTACCAACGGACTCTGACCTCTTCGACATGGCCACATGCTTTGTCCGAGGGGTCACGGTCTCTCCCTCTTATAGGGGCGCGCACCACGCCCGCTCGGCCTGCCGGGAACCCACGCGCGCGTGTTTCGGGCACGTGCTCCGACCTTTTACGGGTCGGCCGTAGTTTTCCAGACGTCCCACGCGTGGGCACGTGCTCTGGGATTTCCCGAGGCCCTGCCATTGGACGACGATGAGGTCATCCCGTCGTGCTGGTCGGGCGTGGATCGCAGGTATAAGAGGGTGGACCCCGCTCACTCGGTCTCATTCGAAAGTCTCGACACCGTTGAGCAACAACAAGATGATCTCGTGGGAGTATGGCACTCTGTCTCCGGCCAAATACCCGTGCCCTCAGAAGACCAAGAAGAAGACCCCGCCCAAAAAGATGGACCACCTGTCGGGGGCGCGCACCGATTCGCTGACGCGCCGTCAGAAACCTGCCCGTCAGAAAGCCCGCCAAAAAGCCGCCGCCGAACGCCGCGCCCAAGGCGGTCAACATCTGGACTTGAGCGCCCGGTTGGAGCAGGACACCACGCCCCGGGATGCGGTCGGCCCACCCCCACGCAAGAGGACTCGCCCGGCGCCCGTGCCGACCACCACCACCTCTACCCTGAACACGCCCGAGCCGAAGACCTTGGAGGAACTGTTCGCTAGCCTGCCTCCGCCCGAGCTTGAACCGGACCCGTTGCCACCGCCCTTGCCCACGCCTCCACCCGTGGTCCCGGAGAAGGTTCCGTCGCCGCCCGACACGCCGACGGAGTGGGTCCTGTGTCGCACGTGCCCGGAACCCCCCAACCAGGAACAAATGCCGTGGGCCCCGGTCACCATGCCGACCCAAGACAAGGTGGAGGTCCTGGAGGAAGGGTCGGTTGGCACGACGCCCGACGAAGCATACTGCTGCGGCTTTCCCGTCCCCCAGGAGGAAAAGACAGACGCTCCACCACCCCCACCGGTGCTGAGGTGCCCTTTCCACACCTTGCCGCTCCACCACGACGTCTCGCGTAAAGGTTGGCGGTACGTCCAGTGCATCCACCAACAGTGTCCCGTGTGGGCAGGGTTGGACAAGGCACCCGCGTTGCTCCAGGCTTTGGAAGGGAACGTGCATCCCGACATCAAGCAAGGCTCCTTCTTCTGCTACTGCGGCTACCCCACCCGCGTGGCCGTGGTGCAACGGGACACGCCGAACCGAGGACGCTGTTTTCTGACGTGCCGTCGCTCGGGCGACGGAGGGTGCGACTTCTTCCAGTGGGTGGATCGTCCGTGGACCCCTCAAGTCATGTGGCGGCGCGTGGCGATGTTCGACCCACTGACGCATGATCCGTCGGAGTGGCGGTGGCGTCGCCCCCTGCAGCCTCCACCCGAGCTCCCGATCTTCCACACCATCTTTCCGACGCCCGAGGATCAGGGGAAAAAGTGGCCGTCGCCGGTGATGGTGCGAGCCCCGTCGCCTCCTGAGTGGCCTATGGGATCCGGGATACCCGGTAGCAGTTCCCCCAAACTGGAGCGTGGGGGTTACAACCACAAAGGCAAGTGAGTGCGTGCGTGGGTGCGCGCGCGGACCATGTACATAAGAAAGCCGTCGGACCTTGGTCCGTCAGTCATGGATCGAACATTGTTGGACAACGTGTGTCTCGTCGTCGACCTCGACGGGTACAGCGTGCATGTACAGAAACAAGACCGTTGGGCGACGTTCGTCCCGCGAGAACTCGGCTGGTGCGATTGGACCGGCGAGCATCACGGGTCCAACCATTACGCTCACGCGTACCTCTGGCGTCGCCTGGACGTGGCCGATCGCAAGACCGCTCGGGTCGTGCGAGAACGCGTGCACGGCCTCCCCTTCTACGCCCACGAGAGCGAACACGCGGCCCCCTTGAGCGAGTTGCCCAAAGACCTCAAGACCTTGTACGAACGTTTCAAGACGCCCGACCGACCTCGCGTGGCTTTCAAGGGGGGTCATTACGAGAAGGACTTGCTGAACAGTTTGAACATTCCTTACTTCGATCTGGAGGTGTATGCGTGCCCCAAGTTCGACGACCTGACGCGCTTGGCCACCGTGGCGACCTGCGGCCACCACGACGATCCCGACCGCCATCATTGCCCCAGGGTGGAGTGTTATCATTTTGTACAGTGGATGCGCGGGGCCCTGGGACGAAAGAGAGACATGCGTTTTGTCAACCTCGCGCGGGCGCGGCGTTTGGCCCACCCTTGATTGACCATTGTAAAAAGTTGTATTAAAGTCGTTCTTTTTTTTTTTCATAACTGTGTGGTCATGCCTTTCCTAGCATGTAAGGTGGGGGTCTCAAGAGACCCCCGAGGCTTGTCCGGGGACGGTCCAGGTCTGAGGTTGGGGCTGAGTCGGTCATTGCGGGAAACGGTCCGGGTCGGGGACGATGTAGGGCACGTCCAGGAGGCGCGGCATCGGCGGCATGTACAGCCAGCGGCTCCCGACGGCATGGAACAGCCGGCAGCGGGTGCAGTGGATCATCCCAGGGTCGTCCTGGGTGGGCGGGTTGGTCCTCGCGACGAGCGCGAACCTCTTGAAGGCACACAGGGCGAGGCCGTTCAGCTCCATGGCCACCCTTTCCATTTTTTCACGATGCTCGGATCGGGCACGCAGGTCTAAAATCTTGTCTTGAAGTTCGGGTGGGAGCACGTCCCACCAACTCTCCATGTTCGGAATGGGGGCGTCTCTCGGGCCTTCCCCCTTTTATCGAGATCGGGTCGACCAATGGGCGTCCAGAGGCGTCCCACGTGGCCGAGAGGGGTCGGTTGGGGGGATACCCCCCTATCCCCCCTCCAGGGGACTTTTTAAAAAAGCGGGTCTGATTGGTCGACGCGGGTCGGGTCACGTGCCTGTCCAAGCCTGTATAAGAGAGACCCCGGCTCGCTCCCACCCAAAACGAACATGGCGACCGCCCAAGACGAACCCTGCTTGGTCTGTTTGCACTACGGCGTACCCTACGTCCCGACCCTGAAGCTGTTGGCCCGCCTGTCCGCCGTGAACAAGCTTGCCTCCGAGACCGGCTCCTGGGCTGTGCACCTCTGGAAACCGGCCAAAGTCCCCTGTTGCCGCCAATGGCTCCACATCCTGTGTCTCATGAGGTTCTGCGTGGCGCA
>BLFK01000172.1:895221-939740 GCA_014634185.1 Astreopora myriophthalma | reverse complement strand
GTTGCTCGAAGGACTAAAAGTTGCTCCAAATCCGAAAAGTTGCTCGAAGGACTAAAAGTTGCTCGAAATCCGAAAAGTTGCTCGAAGGACTAAAAGTTGCTCCAAATCCGAAAAGTTGCTCGAAGGACTAAAAGTTGCTCCAAATCCGAAAAGTTGCTCGAAGGACTAAAAGTTGCTCCAAATCCGAAAAGTTGCTCAAAAGTTGCCGAGCAACTTCGGGACAGCCCTACATGAGGTATAGCTCATTTATTTTATCTCTCAGATAGTACGCGCGCAGTGATTGGCTTATTTAGCGGGCCGTATTCTACAGTACGGCCTGCTAAATTTTCGAGTGTGCTTTCCTGTTCGATTCGTTTACCAAGAGATATAATAAATATTTTACTAACCTCGTTTTCTCGGGCCGCACTGTAAGTTACTGCTCCTTGTTTTTTCCAGTTCAGTGCACGTCCCCCGTGCTTCGCACTCGGGCCGTAAATGGAACTGGAAAAAACGCGGGCCGTAATTTACAGTACAGCCCTCGAACTCGGTTACTAAGAGGTATGCATTATTTCGAAAAGTGAACGGTTGAAGCTTTTTTCTTGGTATGATCGAGTTGAGTGTGATCAAAGTAAAAGTCTACAGGACCAGACAACATTCACCCAGTTAAAGTATTTTGAGGCCTTTTTTAAAATACTTTTGCGCTTTATTTTTAGCCTTTTATGCCCTTGAGGCTTTCTTTTTACGTTTTGATGGAATGAACTCGACGCTCAGCATGCACCATCTTGGGATAAGATAAAACGATTGGGTTTATCTGGGTATAATTAACAGTTCAGCGACGCACAATTTCACCATCGTTTTTTGTATTTGTATTGTCTTCTTCTATACTCTATGTAGTTGCTTGTTTCGGCAGAGGTTTGTAATTGTGCTTTTGACTGCGGTCAGGTTTCGAAATTAATCATTCCTTGTCAATAGATCCTTTTTCACCGTGACGTCATCAAATTCTAAAATCAAAGTCGTGAGGTCTTCTGAATTTTTATCTGCAGCACCTTGAAGATAGTCTCAAACTAAATATTTTTGCAAGTTTCCAGTGCCGTACCATCTTTCGTTTTCAAAATACGGCATTTTCAATTTCCGAATTTTCACCTTGTGTGACAACAACATAGCGGCTGTCTGGTTGGATAAAAAGGCTCGTCTTATAATTTTCAACGATTTAAACGTTTCAAGTATTAGAAGATTGTGTTTATGCGTATGTATACCAGCTCACGAGTGAGAAGAAATCGTTTTCATTGCAAAGTTAATTCCAGATGTTTTTGTTGATTTCCGGCGGCCATATTTGTGTACAACATGTGTACACAAAGATGGCGCCGCCATACAAAGCTCTTATAAGTTGCGTGCAACGTTTCAGCAAATAACTAAAAAATGGTGTACCACACTGACTTGAGACTTTGCGAAGTTGTTTACGTACTTCTCTTTTATAGCATTTAATTTTCCTGGCTTTTTTCCTTGAACGGTTAAGAATTTATTTTTTTTCGTGGCGTGACAGTGAAAACGATCTATAAATAAACTGTCAGACTGTCACGCCAACACTACTTGATGTTTTGACTGTCTCAAACTTGTTGATTATGCGCGATCTTTCGACCAATCAGAGTTGGGGTGGCGGGGGTTTTTCCTTTCGGAATAAACAAGTTTGTGGTTTAGATTTTTTCCGTGCCGTTCTTGCCGTTTTTGCCGTTGCCTGATACCGAAGACTTCTGAACACGGGGGACGCAATTGTGCCGTTCATGACTCGTTTACGAAGCCGTATTGAAACTAGCACAGATTACACCGATACGTAGGGGCGATGATGAGACAGTAACAGCTAACTACAGACCCGTATCACTACTCAGTATACCTAGTAAGATCTTGAAATCTGTGGTGAAGGACACACTAGTTGATCATGTCTTCACTAATAATAACCTTGCTTCTGATAGACATTAGTGTGGATCAGGCCTGAGTTCGCACAACGTCACAGAGAATTCAATCCAGATTCCAGTCCACCTATAGCTAAAACAGAGGGGTTATAATAAGCTAAATCCGTCAGCTGTTTTGAACTTTTAGCGGTGTACCAATTTAGCTTTTCGTTGTCACCAACTTCCCAGCCAGGGAAGCCACACTGCAGTTCCCTTAGCAACTCCACCCACGTTCAAGCTATGCTTATTACCGAGAGAGGATATGTCGATCGTCTCTTCTTATTACTCAGAACGAAAATTCTACCTTCATAATTTAGAGGTTTTCACGTTTTTTCATGTTTTCAAACAGAGACTCACGAGAAACTGTTCTGAATAAAATTCGTCAGGTCTATGCGTGCTAAATGTTCTTCCATGGTTGCCACAGCCACAGGATCTTGAAATTCCCTGACTTTTCCCTGACAAATATAAAATTTCCCTGACGAACTAAATTAAAAAAATCACAAATTAGTCCTGGTAATGGCCTCCAACCTCCCCTCACAGCCAACCTCTCCACACATTTATTTATGCTTTCAGAAAGTCACATGCAGTGTACATGGATTGATAGTTTCTTAAGATAACATGGAAAAAGATTGATTTTCTTGGAAACCCAAAATCAGCTTGTCATTTAATTTCTACCAATCCAACGCATTTCATGCCTGTAAAATGTACCCCAAAATTGGACATGTTAGAAAACAATGAAAAGAGAAGAAAACAAAGTGTATGATTTCATTCCCAAACCAAGCATTACGAGCCTGCACTACAATAACAAACAGTATGATTATCAGGAATCTAGGAATTGTGCTAGACAACAAACATGAGTAATATCAATTTCACTTTTCCCTGACTTCTCTCAAAAACTTAAACTATCCCTGACTCGAAATGAAATTCCCTGACTTTTCCCTGACCTTAAAGAATTTTTTTTTCCCTGACCATTTCCTGACCTGTGGCAACCATGTCTTCGCCTGCATGACGAAATTAGCACCTTTCTCCGTAGTGATTCATCTGTGAATTTTCCTGACAAGAATGTCCGACAACGCGAGGCGATCCGGGAAAAAATCTTGTGTTCTTGCCTCAAGTCTTATTTAATTCTTGTTTTGCTGCCGTGTTTAATTTATACAGCTTTCTTTTCGCTTGAAAATGAAAACTATGCTACAGACTAGCCTTCGCGCTGAATGTAAATTTTCCAGTCACTCGTCGAAAAAACTCCTGTTCCACGTATGGCAAAGGAAATCGGGAGTTATGAACACAGGCCCCTGATTGCAAGGAGGAAGGGTAACCCTAGTGCTAAGGTTACCACCCTACCTGCTTGTAAACAGGGCCTAAGCTTAGCCAATGTTGTCTTCCGCGCCCTATTCAACGTCCTGTTGTACCTTTACATAAAGCAAGCATTTTAAGATTTTAGTCGATTGCCTGCGGCTGTAACTACCTCACTTTAAAAGAAGTTTAATCTCGGTCTCGTCTGGAGGCGAGGACACAAGAAGGAGCAGCAAAAACCCAGCAACGACCATCCCTTCGTAGTTTTTACGGATGCTGCTCCCCTTTGCGCCCTTACTTCAGAGAAGACCGATACGATGACGGCGTAGCGATGACGTGAAAAACCTCACGGACCGAGACAACAATAAGCGATTTCTTCTATTACGACATTTCAAAACACTCAGGTTATAAAGATGAAAATTTTAAAATTTAATGACAAATGAAAGAAGCTCGCGTTTGTTAAATATTTATACGGCTTGAGTGCATTCTCACGACTTCCCGGAGGTCAGTCAATCTTTGTTTTTACCCCTTCAGTGGACTCTACATTGCCGTCGCCTTAGATCACGATTTCGTTTCAGTTGAAACGAAAAATAGGGGCGACCTGACCTCCATTTCTTCGAGAGATGCTCAGTATTCATTGCAATTAATCGAAACCAGCGTACACGTGTAGTTTCAGTTCGATTCAATGAACCACTGAATCACGAGGCAGAAATAATGCTATTTCCTTTCTGGGATGTACTTAAGGATCAGACCGCACTGGCTACGCTTCTGAGAAATTACAGGAATGTAAACAGAGGACTATCTTTGGCGCCAAATATTAGGTTGACAGGCGCGAAATGTCACCGGAAAGTTCGTTTGATATATCAGTATTGCGGTGAATTATGTGTAGGAACCGAATTTTCTGGTTTTACAATCCGGTTTCTGTTTCAGACCATATTTTGCCGACGAAAATCATATCCTTTAAAACATCATTAAACATATTTTTATCACGATACATTTTTTCCTCTTTGCGCTATTAAAACGGTAGGAAAACAGATGGCTGGTCGTGTTAAGATTTCTAAGAGAGATTCCGGCAAAACCCCCCGAAGTACGTAGGCTATTTCGGGTATCTGAAGGGAGTTGATCTCGTCAGAGACGGTAACTAATGGACACCAATCTTAAAATAACATTTGTAGCTGCGTTTATGTACTCAACTTGAAGGCACAATGCAAATAAATTCTCAGTTCCGTTGCTATAGCCATCGCCTTCAATCTTCATGATCTTGCGAAGATCTTCAGGCGGTTTGTAGACAATTTTTTTGTTAACATACTTGTGGAAACCTACAAAGTGACTGAAGCCTGGATCAGAAATTCAGCCAATCATAATAAATAACAAATTTTAAAATGATAAATAAAGCAGTGAATAATACCGAGGAAAAATGACCAGATAGATGTGTCCGCTTAGACGAAATTTAAACATAAAGTGTGAGTACATATCTAAATTCAGAGGTAAATATATTGCTCTCACTATATATAAAATGACTATTTGTGCGCATAAGGGACGCTTCAGATCCAGATCTTTATTTCGTATTTTCACCTTAGAGATGCGAGCATCGTGCTACTGGTTAGTAGTCACGGCACGAGCAATTCACGAGCTGCAGCAATATTTACTAACTGTGTGAGGAAATGACATGAACTGCCCCCCGGCAAAGCATTGCTTGGCATGTAAATTACCAAAAAAAACAAACAAACAAACACGGGTACCCACTGGTCACTCCAGTGCTTATCTGCGCATGAAATCGTCGATCATAGTGAGTCAGTTAAAGCTAATTATTAAATCTCGTGACCAAAATAGGCCAATATTACGCGGTACGGAAAGTCTGGCTCACAACGAACGCTAAGCATATATGCTTTCGAGAGAAAAGTGGACGGTCGAAGCTTTTTCTAGATATGATCGAGTTTAGTGTGTTAGGGGTGAATATTTTATTATCATTATAAGCTGAAATTAGAGTGAAAGAATCAATTGCAACTGAGTTCGCGGGTGGAGGTTTTCCAGGGAGTCTTTTCACACCAGAGTTACATGTAACAACAAGAGAGTATTCAATAATTGTACTACGCATAAACAATGTTGGCGATACAATTGAGCGGCCGGCAGAACTTCCTTAAGGCCCGATTTACACGGCACCACTTTTGCTTACAACTGTCGTATGCGATTTCTTCTGCGGTTAAAAATCGCGTATAACTCTAGCTACTGAACACAGACTGTGCTTACGATTGTCGTAGAGTTTTAAAACATGGTTTAAACTCCTTCGACATTTTTTGTGACGTACACGACAGTCGTAAGCCAGTTGTAGGTTTGATTTACATGAAACAATTCGTGCCGTAGGCTTGTCGTAAGCTAATCGCTTGCAACAAATTCGTACCGCATAAATCGTCCCTAATACAAATTCTCCCGGGTGCGTTGCCGGGGAACTGATCCACTTACGTGAATTTCGCGCCAGTGCATGTGAGCATGCGTTTGGCCTTCTCAACAAATCGCTAGAAGGAGCAATGCGTTCATCCATCCATTCATTGATTGATTAGTTTCGGCGGCGTCCACGTCTTACCACGGACAAAGTTCATTTTTCCGTATAAATCCGAACTGCTTGACATATCTCAAGCATACAAGAATTTGAAGCACACAAGGAGTTGGCAGAACGAAATTCTGTTAGTCGTCTGCGTCGTTCACGGGACAAACAATATTCAAAAAATACTCAACGAAGGCTGAGTGGTGTGACTCGACTGGTGGTTTGGGAATCCATGCGTACACCGATTTCAGCAATCCAATTGCGAGTCATTCAGACGTTAAAACCCGGACGCACCACAACAACCATTTTCTGCCAATAGTTCTGGGAGATAGAAACACAGCTTTAGCTTGGTCAGTCTACAAGTGAGAAATCGTGATGTCCACTCTTGAACTGTGCTTGCTGAGTTTGCTGTTTGGTGGTATCGGCGCGATTATCACAGAGCTGCTTATAAAGATGCGGGAAACACAGACTGAACGAAGATTGCAACACAGGAAAAAGGTTCCGGAGGAACATGACGAGAAGATTGGTTAGGTAAGTAAAGTCGACTATATCCTCTCATTCTAGTAGTCGCAACAATTCACACTTTTGCATAAGGCACAGATGGATGTGTACCTATGAAGAAAAGCACGTTTAGTATGTTTGTATTCTTTTCTTTTTCACTTGTTAGTTTCCTGCTCGTTGGCGCCTATCTTTATTCAAATTCCTTAGTTAATTTCAAATGCGAAAATAGCTCAATTATTTTGTACTCGATCTATAATACATTTCAACTTGCTTCTTTACTAACGTAACTCCCTTTCGCGGGCACGCGAATAGGGAGCTTTAGCAACGAGGACGGCAACGGCATTGGGACCGCAGACCGATGCCAGCAGGGGGGTGGGTTTTATAAAAATTTTACACTTGTATTTTACACTTGTATTTTACAAGAGTAGCTATCGTTTCCCTGGCTCAAGACAGTTGATACACTTGTAAAATACAGTTTTAAACCTTTTATTAAATCAAACCCAGGTTTAATTAGGAAACGCTCTGCACGAGATTTCTTTGCCGTCACCTGTAAATAGAGACCTTAAAGAAAGACTTCGCAATTGGACTCGCTTTGAAAACCAAGCTATGGTCAACTCGGAAATTGTCTATTGCAGCCCTCGCGCTCTTATAGGTGGTTTGCAACCAATCTCTTAGAAAAAAAATCACAATGGTGAAATTTACCGCGACTGCTGGTCGACAAAGAAAGCTAGAGAGATCTATTGTTTTCATGTACACGGCCAAAATCGCGGCATTGACGTTACCTAAACCATCTATAAATATATGCAAGTCCCCGCTCCATGGACAACGCATTTCTTGATGGCTGAGTGATTTTGGTTCGAAAACGAAAGAAGTCAGGATGACATCACGCTACCCACAAAGCCCACCGCTTTTTGGAAGCCCATCACCGTTCCCGACCCAGGCTATTTGCCATTGTGTTTTTCCTCTCTATTCTGCTGTCCCTGTCTTTCTCTTGTCTCCTGTCCCCATAAAAGCCTTATAAGGTTTACATTTCAAAGCTGTTTGTATTAGTTTTCGAAAACGGGAAATAACAACCTGGTTATTGACCTCAGTGCAAACAACAACTAATTACTTACACAGAGGCTAATCATATCGACACGGCTTTTGTAAGGATAATTCAATACATAGTTAGTGGGCTTTATGGGTTAGTGAGATATTCAGTCCAAAACGCTCCAGGTGTAAATATAATTAATAGCGCAAACCCCACTGCGTAAGCCCTTTAGGACCTTGTTTGCTCATTGTAGACTGTAGAATTAACTGTTGATTATTCGTTTAAATTTTAGGTTGGAGTTTACAAGAGTGAACTTAACTTCACTGTTGACAAGTTTTAGCAGTTTTATATCATTTGTATCAAGACTACGCCATTTGCATCATGTATTCCTTGTATTTACACCTTTTTTTTTAAGCCTTATTGGGTTTCATTATATACGTAATCGCATATAAAAAAAAAAGAAAGGAAAAAAACTTTTATTCCTCAAACTAAGTTGAGCAGACATTTTTCAAAATTCGTAATTTGTCCAAATAACTGGATGAAACTAGTTAGATATAAAACATGTTACTTGAGGTGTGAAGAGTATTGTAAGGTCTCGGCGATATGCGAGAGAAGAAAATCATTGGTGTCGAGCGACAACCTCCGCTTTTAATATAAAACGCTTCACGAAATTAAAAAAAACAAGTTATATCTTGAGCTGGGTTTTCCACTGATTTGGGTTTTTCACTTCAACGGTGTGAATACGTAATATCATCTAATATTCAAATGTTACATTTCTTTACCTACTGATCTATGAGATGAAAGCATCTGAATCTAGAGCCAAACTATGGCCAAAATAATTTACTAGTGAGCTTCGCGTTTACGACAAAAGTCAGAAGTCACACTGAACTCTGCCATCAGTTGCCAAAAATCAATAAAACATATCGCTTGCCTCAGTGTTAGCCACAGCTATCAAGCACGTAACAGAAGAATGGGAATTAATAACACCGCCCAAAACAGCCGTGAATAGTTTGAGCTTAAGACAATTCATGTACAGGAATTGCGGCCTTACTTTGCGGCTACCATTAACCGTAAAGCCTAGTATTCACAAGACAAATGAGAAGCATAAGGAATTATGTAGGCACAGTGAACGATATAGAACACTGACGGGTGACTCGAACCTTAAGCCTTGTGCTTATGCTCACGCTTAATGCCACTTCCGCTCTCACTCCGACATAAGCAATAAGGATCACTTGGACGAAATTGTTCATTCCTCTTATGCTCCTGCTTTTGTCACTCGGTCACAAAATAATTACACTGTTCCAACAATAATCCTTCTTTGCAGTTGCGTCATAGTACTCGTACTCAACCGTTTTGATCAATTTACAGAAAGTACGGCGTAGTTGTCCTGGGAGGTATAACCCTGTCGCAGTCAGGTACAGCTTTGAAAGGCTGGGGTTCTCTGGTATCTGCGTCAGAAAAAGCTAATATAGAAGCGATATTTCCACAGCGGTAACAGTAGTTGGGCGCCGACCAAACAGTCACCAGAGTTTCATCGAACATGTATTTGTATCCTTCGTGGACTAGCTGATGAGCGCGGCAAATCAACTTCAGGTTGTTGATGTGAACAAACTGGAAAACAAAGAGTTTTTTTTAACTGCTAGCTCGAAATGTCTCTGTGGGCCAATTAATAAAATTTTAGTTAAAACGCTAAAATGACCAATGTAAAGAGAATCGAGAACTGACCTAGTATGCGATACATGTAACACCTTTCCTTTTCCCACAAATACTCAAACTACTATAACCCACTTCCTAACTGTACCTCATTGGTAACCTTGGCTCCAAACAGCCATCCTGCCTCCCGTGGACTGATGGCCCAAGTGTCGACATCTTCTGGGTCTGACCACACCAGATGTGAAAAATGTGAAGGACAGGAACAAAAAGACTCAAACTTGTGTGTTTAGGGACCAAGCCAGACAAACATTCTTTCCTTTTTTTTTCTTTTTTTTTTGTACGTGGAAAAGAAACTGTTTCAAATATTGTTAAAGCCCAAAGAACGACAACAGCAGCAGTAAGTTTACAATGGCCCATTGCTGTACGAAGCTTGATGAGTTAAAAGCAAAAACCCAGCCTGGAAAACATATTTTACGTAATATATCAAACACGAAGAAGAGTGTTTTATCAGATAGCCAAACACCGAGAAGCGAGTTGAAAAACGAGGCCGAGGACCGAGTTTTTTTCACCGAATTCGAGGTGTTTGGATATCGGATGAAACACTCTTTTGAGTGTTTGATATTACTTCTCAAAGGAATCGGTATTTTAGGCGAAATTTCAGTTTAAAATTGCCAAAATTCTATGCTAATTAAGATCACATATCCAAAATGCATCGAATGACAATGCTATTTCCTTTCCGGGATGTACTTAAGGATCAGACCGCACTGGCTACGCTTCTGAGAAATTACAGGAATGTAAACAGAGGACTACCTTTGGCGCCAAATATTAGGTTGACAGGCGCGAAATGTCACCGGAACGTTCGTTTGATATATTGCGGTAAATTATGTGTAGGAACCGAATTTTCTGGTTTTACAATGCGGTTTCTGTTTCAGACCATATTTTGCCGACGAAAATCATATCCTTTAAAACATCATTAAACATGTTTTTATCACGATACATTTTGTCCTCTTTGTGCTATTAAAACGGTAGGAAAACAGATGGCTGGTCGTGTCAATATTTCTAAGGGCCTCTTCATATGAGCCCGGTCAACCGGGCTGGCTCGGTTTCCGAGATCTCGCCTCGCCACTCTTTCCTTTGTAAAATTTACGATGTGTTCATATGAGAAGCCGGGCTGGCTCGGTTACCGAGATCTCGGTTTTTCCGGCCGAGATCTCGGCAACCGGGATGAGAATTTTGCCATATGAACACTCCAGCCCGGGTGACCGGGACGAAACTTTTTTGACAAAATAGCTTCGCTTTCGGATCATAGCGACCAAAATGGCATAATTTTTGACGTGTATGTATTTCCACTTCAAAAGCATGCGAATTAGCTTCATTAGGAAAGTTACAAGAGTCCACAAAGCTACGACAGTCGCGAACGATACAAGTTGATGTTTCACCATTTTGGTTTTGTTTCTTGAATTTCATCTCGGTAACCAGGATGAAAATGTCCCATATGAACACGAGACAAAATCCGTCCCGCTTACCGGGCCAGCCCGGTAACCGGGCTCATATGAAGAGGCCCTAAGAGAGATTCCGGCAAAACCCCCCGAAGTACGTAGGCTATTTCGGGTATCTGAAGGGAGTTGATCTCGTCAGAGACGGTAACTAATGGACACCAATCTTAAAATAACATTTGTAGCTGCGTTTATGTACTCAACTTGAAGGCACAATGCAAATAAATTCTCAGTTCCGGTGCTATAGCCATCGCCTTCAATCTTCATGATCTTGCGAAGATCTTCCGGCGGTTTGTAGACAATTGTTAACATACTTGTGGAAAGCTACAAACTGACAGACACCTGGATCAGAAATTCAGCCAATGATAATGAATAACAAATATTAAAATGATAAATAAAGCAGTGAATAATATCGAGGAAAAACCACAAACAGATGTGACGAAACAGTGTGAGTACATATCTAAATTCAGAGGTAATTATTCTCACTATATATAAAATGACTATTTCTGCGAATAAGGGACGCTTTAGATCTAGATACAAGCCGATTCAATTTCCTCTGTCATCTTTATTTGACGGAACATTTTGCATTTTCACCTGAGAGATGCAAGCATCGTGCTACTAGTTAGTAGTCACGGCACGAGCAATTCACGAGCTGCAGCAATATTTACTAACTGTGCGAGGAAATGACATGGGCGACATGCGTCGTATCATGAAGAACTGCCCCCCGGCAAAAAAAACGAGTACCAACTGGTCACTCCAGTGCTTATCAGTGCTTGAAACCCTCGATGATAGTGCGTCAGTTAAAGCTAATTATTAAATCTCGTGACCAAAATAGGCCAATATTGCTCGGTACGTAAAGTCTGGCTCACAACGAAGGCTAAGCGTATATGCTTTCGAGTGAAAAGTGGACAGTTGAAGCTTTTTTCTTGGTATGATCGAGTTTAGTGTGTTAGGGGTCAATATTCTATTATCATTATAAGCTGAAATTAGAGTGAAAGAATCAATTGCAACTGAGTTCGCGGGTGGAGGTTTTCCAGGGAGTCTTTTCACACCAGAGCTACATGTAACAACAAGAGAGTATTCAATAATTGTACTACGCATAAACAATGTTGGCGATACAATTGAGCGGCCGGCAGAACTTCCTTAAGGCCCGATTTACACGGCACCACTTTTGCTTACAACTGTCGTATGCGATTTCTTCTGCGGTTAAAAATCGCGTATAACTCTAGCTACTGAACACAGACTGTGCTTACGATTGTCGTAGAGTTTTAAAACATGGTTTAAACTCCTTCGACATTTTTTGTGACGTACACGACAGTCGTAAGCCAGTTGTAGGTTTGATTTACATGAAACAATTCGTGCCGTAGGCTTGTCGTAAGCTAATCGCTTGCAACAAATTCGTACCGCATAAATCGTCCCTAATACAAATTCTCCCGGGTGCGTTGCCGGGGAACTGATCCACTTACGTGAATTTCGCGCCAGTGCATGTGAGCATGCGTTTGGCTTTCTCAACAAATCGCTAGAAGGAGCAATGCGTTCATCCATCCATTCATTGATTGATTAGTTTCGGCGGCGTCCACGTCTTACCACGGACAAAGTTCATTTTTCCGTATAAATCCGAACTGCTTGACATATCTCAAGCACACAAGAATTTGAAGCACACAAGAAGAAGTTGGCAGAAAGAAATTCTGTTAGTCGTCTGGGTCGTTCACGGGACAAAAAATATTTTAGCAAGGGCCGAGTGGTGGTGTGACTCAGCTTGACTGGTGGTTTGTGAATCCTTGCGTACACCGGGATTTCAGACAATCCAATTGTGAGTCATTCAGACGTTAAAAACCCGCACGCACCACAACAGCCATCCTCGGATCATCAATTTCTCCCAATAGTTCCGGGAAATAAAAACACGGCTTTAGCTTGGTCAGTCTACAAGTGAGAAATCGTGATGTCCACTCTTGAACTGTGCTTGCTGAGTTTGCTGTTTGGTGGTATCGGCGCGATTATCACAGAGCTGCTTATAAAGATGCGGGAAACACAGACTGAACGAAGATTGCAACACAGGAAAAAGGTTCCGGAGGAACATGACGAGAAGATTGGTTAGGTAAGTAAAGTCGACTATATCCTCTCATTCTAGTAGTCGCAACAATTCACACTTTTGCATAAGGCACAGATGGATGTGTACCTATGAAGAAAAGCACGTTTAGTATGTTTGTATTCTTTTCTTTTTTACTTGTTAGTTTCCTGCTCGTTAGCGCCCATCTTTATTCGAACTCCTTAGTTAATTTCAAATGCGAAAATAGCTCAATTATTTTGTACTCGATCTATAATACTTTTCAACCTGGTTCTTTACCTAAGAGATCGTAACCCGCAACGTAACTACGTTTCGCGGGCACGCGAATAGGGAGGACGGCAAAAGCATCGGGACCGCAGACCGATGCCAGCAAGGGTGATTTTTATAAAAATTTTACAAGAGTAGCTATCGTTTCCCTGGCTCAAAACAGTTGATACACTTGTAAAATACAGTTTTAAACCTTTTATTAAATCAAACCCAGGTTTAATTAGGAAACGCTCTGCACGAGATTTCTTTGCCGTCACCTGTAAATAGAGACCTTTAAAGAAAGACTTCGCAATTGGACTCGCTTTGAAAACCAAGCTATGGTCAACTCGGAAATTGTCTATTGCAGCCCTCGCGCTCTTATAGGTGGTTTGCAACCAATCTCTTAGAAAAAAAATCACAATGGTGAAATTTACCGCGACTGCTGGTCGACAAAGAAAGCTAGAGAGATCTATTGTTTTCATGTACACGGCCAAAATCGCGGCATTGACGTTACCTAAACCATCTATAAATATATGCTCCATGGACAACGCGTTTCTTGATGGCTGAGTGATTTTGGTTCGAAAACGAAAGAAGTCAGGATGACATCACGCTACCCACAAAGCCCACCGCTTTTTGGAAGCCCATCACCGTTCCCGACCCAGGCTATTTGCCATTGTGTTTTTCCTCTCTATTCTGCTGTCCCTGTCTTTCTCTTGTCTCCTGTCCCCATAAAAGCCTTATAAGGTTTACATTTCAAAGCTGTTTGTATTAGTTTTCGAAAACGGGAAATAACAACCTGGTTATTGACCTCAGTGCAAACAACAACTAATTACTTACACAGAGGCTAATCATATCGACACGGCTTTTGTAAGGATAATTCAATACATAGTTAGTGGGCTTTATGGGTTAGTGAGATATTCAGTCCAAAACGCTCCAGGTGTAAATATAATTAATAGCGCAAACCCCACTGCGTAAGCCCTTTAGGACCTTGTTTGCTCATTGTAGACTGTAGAATTAACTGTTGATTATTCGTTTAAATTTTAGGTTGGAGTTTACAAGAGTGAACTTAACTTCACTGTTGACAAGTTTTAGCAGTTTTATATCATTTGTATCAAGACTACGCCATTTGCATCATGTATTCCTTGTATTTACACCTTTTTTTTTAAGCCTTATTGGGTTTCATTATATACGTAATCGCATATAAAAAAAAAAGAAAGGAAAAAAACTTTTATTCCTCAAACTAAGTTGAGCAGACATTTTTCAAAATTCGTAATTTGTCCAAATAACTGGATGAAACTAGTTAGATATAAAACATGTTACTTGAGGTGTGAAGAGTATTGTAAGGTCTCGGCGATATGCGAGAGAAGAAAATCATTGGTGTCGAGCGACAACCTCCGCTTTTAATATAAAACGCTTCACGAAATTAAAAAAAACAAGTTATATCTTGAGCTGGGTTTTCCACTGATTTGGGTTTTTCACTTCAACGGTGTGAATACGTAATATCATCTAATATTCAAATGTTACATTTCTTTACCTACTGATCTATGAGATGAAAGCATCTGAATCTAGAGCCAAACTATGGCCAAAATAATTTACTAGTGAGCTTCGCGTTTACGACAAAAGTCAGAAGTCACACTGAACTCTGCCATCAGTTGCCAAAAATCAATAAAACATATCGCTTGCCTCAGTGTTAGCCACAGCTATCAAGCACGTAACAGAAGAATGGGAATTAATAACACCGCCCAAAACAGCCGTGAATAGTTTGAGCTTAAGACAATTCATGTACAGGAATTGCGGCCTTACTTTGCGGCTACCATTAACCGTAAAGCCTAGTATTCACAAGACAAATGAGAAGCATAAGGAATTATGTAGGCACAGTGAACGATATAGAACACTGACGGGTGACTCGAACCTTAAGCCTTGTGCTTATGCTCACGCTTAATGCCACTTCCGCTCTCACTCCGACATAAGCATAAGGATCACTTGAACGAAATTGTTCATTCTTCTTGTGCTCCTGCTTTTGTCACTCGCTCAAAAAATAATTACACTGTTCCAACAACAATCTTTCTTTGCAGTTGCGTCATAGTACTCGTACTCAACCGTTTTGATCAATTTACAAAAAGTACGGCGTAGTTGTCCTGGGAGGTATAACCCGATCGCAGTCAGGTACTGCTTTAAAAAGCTTGGGTTCTCTGGTATCCGCGTCAGAAAAAGCTAATATAGAAGCGATATTTCCACAGCGGTAACAGTAGTTGGGCGCCGACCAAACTGTGACCAGAGTTTCATCGAACATGTATTTGTATCCTTCGTGGACTAGCTGATGAGCGCGGCAAATCAACTTCAGGTTGTTGATGTGAACAAACTGGAAAACAAAGAATTTTTTTTTAACTGCTAGCTCGAAAGGTCTCTGTGGGCCAATCAATAAAATTTTAGTTAATATGCTAAAATGACCAATGTAAAGAGAATCGAGAACTGACCTAGTATGCGATACGTGTAACACCTTTCCCTTTCCCACAAATACTCAAACTACTATAACCACTTCCTAACTGTACCTCATTGGTAACCTTGGCTCCAAACAGCCATCCTGCACCCCGTGGACTGATGGCCCAAGTGTCGACATCTTCTGGGTCTGACCACACCAGATGTGAAAAATGTTAAGGACAGGAACAAAAAGACTTAAACTTGTGTGTGACCAAGCCAGACAAACATCCTTTCTTTCTTTCTTTCTTTCTTTTTTTTGTGTACGTGGAAAAGAAACTGTTTCAAATATTGTTAAAGCCTAAAGAACGACAACAGCAGCAGTAACTTTACAATGGCCCATTGCTGTACGAAGCTTGATGAGTTAAAAGCAAAAACCCAGCCTGGAAAACATATTTTACGTAATACATCAAACACGAAGAAGTGTTTCATCAGATATCCAAACACCGAGAAGCGAGTTGAAAAACGAGGTCGAAGGTTGAGTTTTCTTTTAGCCAAGTTCGAGGTGTTTGGATAGAGGGTGAAACACTCTTTTAAGTCTATGATATTGCTTCTCAAAGGAATCGCTATTTTAGGAGAAATTTCAGTTTAAAATTGCCAAAATTCTATGCTAATTAAGAAAAAAACTTCTTTCACGGTAGTGATTTCTTTTGGTCTGGGATTATTAATAATAACATGACTAATGTTAACTATTGCCTGGATAGCCTGCGAACGCAGACTTGTTTCCGGCTGTTCTCGGGTGAGAGAAACGACAGCCTGAAATACGTCTGCGTTCGTAGGCTGGTGCTTGGAAGCAAGCAGGCTATTTATGCAGAGTTTTGAAGGTTTCATCTGAAATGTGATATATTGTGAGCAGTAGCCCGCATATACACATAGGTGTTAGTAAAATAATTTCCTTTCAAGTTTACTAGGGAGAAATTTGCGCCCCTGGGGAAACTACTCAGGCAGGCTTTGAGCCAAGATTTGACTGCACACCACGGGTACTCTAAATTCGAGACCACAAATCTCCTAATAACTAGCTAGCACCAATATAGAATTCCAACAGCTTAACAGTAAACTGCAGTCACGGTAAAAAAGGATATCACAAAAGGCTCCTTTGTGGGGAATTTCCATGTTGCGATCTATTGTTCGAATCTGAAAGAAACCAAAATGCTGGGTAAGAGAAATGTTTTGAATCAGAGAGTAACGAAGTGACAAGGGTATCACTGATAAAGGGTTACAGAATCTAGTCTTCCATGCAATGATGTATTACTGTAGTTACTGTATGCATTATCACGCACAAGAGTTTATAACATTTTTATCACCTGATCAAGTGTTCTGATATCCGGGGACAGCCCACCATGGACACAGAGAATCTGTCCATCAATGACCTACAGAGGAAATTTTCAGACGAAACATTTGCCTTTCATCATTATCATCATCATCATCATCATCATCATCATCACCACGACCACTACCACCACCAATAGGGAGCTTCCGAAACGACGACGATGGCGGCTACGCGGACATCGTTCAAAAATGCAAGTTCGCGTTATTCGTATCACTACGCAACTATTTCATATCGTTCCTTATTTAAATTATGTAGTAACTGTCGAGGAATTAAACTGGTATGAGCGGGTTGGAAGCGTTGGGAGAGAATTGAAATTCATGGTCACACGCTAACGTCCTCCACAGAACCTAAAATTTTGGTCATTTCACGTCGTTATTTTGGAGATGACGGCAAAGAAATCTACCAGAATGTAAAACGCACGCGCACAGCGTGCACAGCCATTGTTTTTGCTCACTAAACCTATTGTTTTGTAGCGTCGTCGTTTCGTAAGTTCCCTACTGACTAACGAGGCCTTCCAAGGGGTTTTGCCGACAGGTGACATGACCTCAAAATCTGTGGCGACAATCTTTTTCCACAACACCGACAACCGACAGGAACTGACAGAAAAAAGGCAACATATTTGTTACAACGACAGTGAAGAGATCCGACAGTGACACTATCCATATCCGGCTGGCTCTAAAACAAGCAACAAAGTGACACCAGACCCCCGCCCGGAAGGCTTCACTAACATATTGACTGAATAATAAGGTAATAAGGTAGTGTCACAATTTAAGGATACTTGGTCACATCTGTTCATGAGATTTCTTTATCTTTCAAGAGAAAGACTTTTGAAAAAAGACAACGAGACCGCAGAAGTAGATCAAAATGTACAAATGACAGAAGATGACCTTTTGAATTCGCTGACCTACCTGTGCATCTCTGATGAGTTTTGTGATGCATGTGGATCATGGCACCCATGAAAGTATCACATTCAGTATGTGTAGCCAGGCTTCAATACTAACTTTCCAGCCAGTGGCCAAAAACAGGTCTCATTGCACCAGTGGAAAAGAAGTTTTCACTTGCCCCATTTTGGACAGTTTTACTTTTCTTATTTTAAATAGCAAAGAGGAGAGGGAAGAGCTCCTGAGGAACTTTTTGTTTCACGCAAGGCTAGCATGAGCCACAAGCAAGTGTTGACACTTGCTGATGCTTTTTTTACTCAATCTTTTGACAGTAAAAACATTTATGAACAAAGCTAAGACTCTTTGCTGTAGTTTCTCTTCTTTCAATATATTTGGCTTTGCAATTCATGTGAAGTGAAAGACAGTTTGAATTTTGTCCAACACTCTAGAACTTTCCTAGTCAGGATGGCTAGTGAAAGCTTGCCTCAAATCTGCTGTTCAAATTGATTTTTTTTTTTTTTTTTTTTTTTTTTTAAACTTTGGCTAGTTTGCTGCTAGTATTGCACCCTGGTTGCTGAGTGTTGAAGGGTGAGTTTAAAATTCTAATCAGACTTACAGCAGCAACAGTCAAGAGATCAAACACTTTACAGCAGTATCTCCAGGCATTGGCATTTCCATACTTTGCTTGACATTCATCTGAGACAAAAATAAAACAATAATTTTAAAAAAATCAAAAATTTACCTAACAACAGGTATTTGCAAGGCCAGCAAGGGGACACAGCTTTTCCTTCCCAGTCTTCGAAAAAAAAACATGAAAAGCTGAGCGTTGTCAAAAAAACAAACAAAACAAAACAAAACAAAACAAAAATCACCATCTTCTTTACAATACTACTGCAAGAATGCCACCTTTCAACATTCCAGTCCAAGCAGGACATTAATTTCGTCACCAACAGCTCGGTGGTAGCGATTTTGTTCTGAGTATGCCCACCTCATCATCAATCAAATACATCACTTCAAATACAGAACGACAAGATGTAGTTAAATGCAATTTAACCTAGTTAACAACGAGGAGCAAGCGTTATACCTGTGGGCATTGTTGTTTAGCGCTGTGGTGCGTTTTAGCGTTGCGGTGCGTTTTAGCGTTGCGGTGCGTTTTAGTGTTGCGGTGCGTTGGGTTAGCGTTGTGGTGCGTCTTAGCGTTGTTTTAGCCTTATGTTGTTCCCCCAAGCGTCATCAGTGCTATTGTACCCTTATATGCGGTGCGTGCATTCAGCGGCTACAGATGCTAAGGTCGGGCCTTTCGCAACGGTCAGCGGTCTGCCCATTACGTGTGCAGCTCGGCTGTAATTTTATTGTGTGGCTAGCAGAGCGTTTAGTTTTCTGGTTGGTGTGGGATTGTGTTCCCCCTCCCACCCCTCCCTTTATATATCTGGGTAGTTTGGGGTTGTTATAGTCTTGCATGTTTGCAGTCATGTTGATTCATTTTATTTGCCAGTTGTTTTCTTTGATTCCTTTGTTTTAATGGTTTTCGTTATTATTATTATTATTATTATTATCATTATCATTATTATTATTACTATTTTTATTTTACTTTAGTCTACTTTGATCGGCTTCCACTGAATGTTCTTCAGTGTGACTGGTGCCCATGTTTTGTGTTGTCTTAATTTATTGGTTTATCCCTTAGTTGGGGCGGGGGCTCGTGGCTGTGTTGTGGATACTGCTGGCCACGGGGGTGGTTCCATCCGACAGGGGTTGGGTTGCTGGCCAACTGCAGGATTGTTTTGGGCACCTGACCTCCACTTGTGACGAATATTGTTAATATTTTTTAACCCCACACACAGTAAGCAGTTGGTTGAGCCAGGATGTTCATTAGATATCAGAGATCAGAAATTTCTCCAGCTACTTTTACGTGGAATTCTCTGATTAAATTTTGATGGCCTGCAGCACCCAGCCAAGTTAATTTCTCCTAGATTTTCCTGTTACACTGCTATACTGCCACATTGTACTTCAATTTTTACTGAAAACCCCGTGTGTTGACTCTACCCACCCTCCCTTTCAGATTTTTCATTGTTGATGTTAGCAGACTAACAATCCCGAAACACTCACTTAGCACTGTGAGGGAGGGTTAATTTTGAAAATGTCTTAAATCATGTTGCTAACCAATGCAATAATATCATTGAACTCCTTTTGCAACTGGGTTCCTAGCAAAACTTGACACTTGCAAAGAACTCAGCCAAAGCAGTTATTCAATTACAACTTTTTTGCTCCTGATCTTAACGTGCAATGCAATGTTTCAAATTTTGCAGCCATAATTAAGAAGATGAACAACTGTACACGTGTACCATAAAAGCCATAGACTTGAGTGATCTGTCTACTTTCATGATTGCCCCTGAGCAGGGTAATGCGATCAGGCCACCTGCAATGACACAAAATCAATTAAAAAGTCAACTCATACTAGACCTTTACCCTGTGCATGTTTTTAATGAAACTTGAGTATTTAGAATCCCCTGCAGAACAAAATCCCAGCTCCTCAAACAACAGAAAATTTCCCCTGGAAAGTAAATGGTTAAGCTATTCTTGTGTGCACATGCACAATCAGGCAATTTCCAAAATTTAGGGATAGTTTGGAAAGGTAGTCCAAATACTGAGGACTAATAGCTTTCCCCTCGTAAACAGTAAACAACCTCATTGCCATTCTGTGCACAGACATCACAAGGTTTTGAAGTGGCCATTTGAGCAGGCAAATCTTTTGCCAACCCATAATCTTTTTTTATTATTAGCATTTAAGGGATAAAAAGCTAACCATTACAGAGGCATTTATTTTCATAAAGAAAGTGGCAGTAAAGCACTGATGAAATACTCTTACTGAAACCCCTGCTGTAGTACTCTTTTCGAAATACATGCTGCCAAAAGATTTAAGATCTCATCTTTCTATTATGTGAAGCAGAGATTTTTGCTGGCAACTACATGTATGCTCCTCATACACAATGTATTCCCTATACTGGTACAGTGTACAAGTACCACTTCACCCAGTATGTGAGGGGCATATTTTCTGAATGTTGCTCTTGTGAAAGTGGTACACATATCCTTCAATGATGTCACAATTCCAACCAATTCCAGCTTTGTTGTTTCATTGGACATCAGCTCAAGGATATGAATTCTATCCTTTCACAGTAAAAACAAAATCTTACTCATTTGCTATGCTCATTCATTAGGTATTTTTCTAGCCACTTGAACACAAAATTAATTTATACCTTCTTGCAATATCCTCTACATACATGTGATCTTAAGATTAAATTCTTACTTGGCCTTTAATGTAAGCAATCTGGTAAATGTCTCCAGGCTGAAGTAACCTCTATCCACAAAGTCACCCTGTACAGAAAATGACTCAATTTTACCTTAACTATTTTACTGATCTACACTGTATGTAATGAATGTGACAGGCACTAACCAGACAGAAAATTTTTAAAAAGAATAAGAGATCATGAGAAAGAGATTGTTTTTTTTCTGTGGTTCATGGATCAGCAGAAAATTAAGGTTTCCACAGGTCACTAAACAAGCAACAGTTACCATGGCAATTAGTCTAGCAAGTTGAAGGTTGGTGGCACATAGTTTGGACAGCTCCATTCTAGCCTGGCACTGCTCCTGTACAGTTTAATTTTTTCTGGTATCATTACATATCTCACCCCTGAACAAATCTTGTTGCTACCATAGTTTAAAGTTGTTGGTTAAAGTGGTACTATGATCAAAAGTCACTTTTCGTTTTTCTTTGCATTTCAAAAGTACTTGTGCTGAGTACTCAGCGTGCAAGATTTCATGCAATTATTTCAAGAGGAAGACAGGAATTTTTTGATTTAATGGTCCACCATTACTTGGTGCTGCTCGACTGATAAGCCCTCAGAGAGCTGGATTGAGGAGAAACTGACATCATTTACTCACTAGCTTAAAAATGGAGTTTGTGAATGCGGCTTAATTAGTATGCAGAACATGGATTTGACAATCACTTTCTCCTCGATCCAGCTCTCAGAAGGCTTATCAGTCAGAACTGAACCAAGTAATGGCGGACCATTAAATAAAAAAAATGCAGTTAAAATAAACAGTTTTCCTCTCAAAATTACTGAAAAAAATTTCACCTGCTGAGCATTCAACACAGATATTTTCAAAATGTGAAGAAAAACGAGAGCTGAGTTTTTTTTTCATCATAGTAGCACTTCAACACTGTACATTATCAAGTAGCTAGAAATTTTACTTCCTCAAGATTGTAATAGAATTTGCATCTGCATTTGGAGGGACCAGGTTTTCCCACAAGGAATTTTGCTGGCTGGCAGCAAGCTCAGATTCACATGTTAAGATATGTTTTTGAGGCCACTTTGCTTTGCAGACCATTTGCTGATTATGGCAGTGGGCAAAGCAAATAAAGAGGGTCTGACGTGCAGCAGCCAGCTTCTTTAGTTCACAAGTGCAATGAGTTGTACAGTGTTGTTTATTTTGGGTACGGTAGGGATTGGGGAAAACTTGCTTACCATAAATACATAAGATGTGTCTGGAACTTGGCCGCCAGTATTGAAAAGCTCTTCTAAATCATAAAACTGTGGATGAAATAAAAAGACAAAAAAATAATAACTGCTAACATTGTGTCTCACGACTGGAAATTTATGGACAAAACCTTCACATCTAGTTAATGGTCCTGCTTAATTAAGATAAACATCATGAACCATGTAAATGACACAAACATACTTAAGGAGGAGTGGGTAACCTCCAAGAAGGTTGTTTCTGAAATGTTATGTTACTTTTGTCCTGTGACATAATTTTTTTTTTTTACTTTTTACAATTTAATGTAATTAATGTACTATTCCACATTTTCATTTTTGCTATTTAATGTATTTTTGCAGATGAAGAACCACTTGGTGGAAATACTGCAATAAAGCCATTATTTATTATTATCATTATCATTATCATCATTATTACTGGAGAACTTATGTCTGGAATGCAACTACGACAACCGCTGCAAACCTTCCATACTGAGCAGGTTTGAAGGAGAAACTTTCCACATGCACACTTTTGGAATGGAAGACTTGTAGTCACAGTCCTTCTTGTACTGAAATCTAAATTTCCTCAGCTAATGGAGAACTATGTGTATAGTATCTCTATGCCCAGAAGTTGCAAAAATATATATTTACGAAAATTGGCAATTACTGGTATTATTCCACAAACGTGAGTTGTGTCACATGGTTTTCATTTGTACATACAGTGCAAACAGTGGATACATTGAGCAAATTTATAACTCTGTGGCCATCTTTTTTTTTTCATAAGAGCGGATAATCCCTTGAAAATTGAGAGAAGTATGTGTAAGGCCAACGAGTTTTTTGCCCGGCGTCACTCCCAGTACTGTTTGGGGTTGCAGTTTATTTATGAGAGATACCTTTCGGGTACTTTTTCTACCATAAATCCATGGGGATCACCCATGTGTCGCTTGTAATATTATTATCCGCGGTCGGTAGCGGCAACTAGAGCGAGATGAACCGGAGCCAGAACGAGTCATATCGAAGGACACTTATATTGAAACGACGTTTGATAAAACTCGTGTTTGGCCAGCAGAAAGGACATAAATAAACAAAACTAACAACCATTAATCGAAACGATCAAATACCTGCCCATGAATGTCTCCGCAAACTGTCACCGGTGTGGAAACTGGTTGAACGTTGGATTCTTCGAGTAGCAACTCGCACACATAATCGCAAAGTTTCTGTCATTAATGTACAAGGAAATCACTTGAGTGCCAAAAAACTAAAAATAACAAGCAGTCAAGAAACTAAAAAAGTCGTTATGAAATACGAAAGTTACCTTTAGATCGTTTTCCGGTAGATATTTGCATTGTTTTGCAATGTCAATCCACTGGTCTAGGTCCGCCATTTTTTTGTATGAAACTCGATGCGCAATGACTGTGCGCGGTGATCCGGAATAATTTCCTCGTTCCAACTCTTAAGATACGCGCGAGGCGTGGATTCGAGCAGAACGACAACAACCAAGAGATCATCAAAGCTTGGTGATCTCTTGGAACAACTGAAAATCAGTAGCACTGATGACACGGGTAAGAGTTGCAATAACTCTGAAAATCACAAAGAAATGAAGTTATTCCAGAGCAGTTTGTACATAGTTAGTATGGGGGGGTTAGGCCCAGGCTCCCTTCCATATTTTCGAAAACAGTTTTTTTTTACACAATGATTTTTCTGAATTATAGAAGTGATCCTCACACTTTCTGGACAATTTAAGCAATTGTCTCATATATGCACTTGAAAAATTCAAGTGACTCCAACGGGATTCGAACCCACGACCTCTGCGATGCCGGTGCAGTGCTCTTACCAACTGAGCTATGAAGCCACACAGTTGAGTTTCTGGCAGCTAACGGGCAAAATAAGCCATCTTACCAGCACAATTTATACGAGCTTACTGTCAACACACGGTGTTCTAAATTTCAGTCCCATAAAAATTAAACGTCCTGGCTATTTTGCAAAAAGTAGGAGGATTTCTTAGCCTCGTCAGTTTTCTTTCATCCAAATGTCTAATAGGGGGAACTATATTGGGCGTGATACGTTGAGCCAAAATTTCTGGTTAGAATTTAATTCGGAAAATTTCGTTTTGCCGAATGGAACGGTGATGAATCGTTGTCGTTTCATGTCCGCTCAGGACGAGTTTCCAGGGGGACAAAGAGAAACCTCGAGAGCTTGAATGAACGTTCCCGAAATTAATGTTCCATTTAACTCCGAAACGAAAATGCCGAAATTTTTGCACAAATGGATCGTGCCACTTGTTTATTCCTTTTCCGGATTAGGAGGAACGAGGTTTTCCAAAAGAACACCCATACCCCGGAGCGTACAACTCCCATACCACGGCTATGTAACGGCTTTTTTACAGAACCATTTTCCCAGGGAAAAGTTCAGTTCCAGTCCGCACGCGTCCAAACAATCAATTATACAAGGCTTATGATTGGCTAGTAAGGCTCCTGTAGGAGACTGAATTCGCGGGAAAATCAATCTAAAAATAGCTCGGTCTGTGAGACGCCGTACCACTATAATGAATATATATTCAATATATTGAAGTTGTACGCTCCGGGTTATGGGCTCCTGGTCTCAAAATACCACGGTAGGCAAATATCCCGAGTTTCCCTACTCTGGAAAGGTCCCAAAAGGATGACCTCTTAGTCGGTTTTACAACTCTTTCCCTGCAGCTGTTGTTGAGGGAGGGTAAAACGGCTATCATAGTATAATCGATGGCTGCTGTATTGATGCAGAGGGTAGCCAGATTTTGATTTTAAATTATCTTCTACGATTTACAGCCAAACGCTGGCCTCTTTTTCATTGACATCATTTTTTATTTTAATTCTCTAACTAATTAAATTTACAGTGGAGGAAGGCGTCCTCAGTCGATCGTATGACTTATCTATGCCATCCTCTGGTATTCCTCGAACAACACGGTGCTAAGTTTTCGCCGACTGAAGTTGATCCTCGGCAACTTTTTTCTTAGTTCGCTCGAGAACCGGCTCCGAGTCCACATCGTGTGGAAACTTTGGAATATGCACTTTAACTTGCTTTCCCTTGACTGTCATTTGCATTGTAACATATCCTCTGCAAAGCGACTGTCTTGGACGGGCATCATAAGCATACACCGCACTGTCGGGGCGAGCGCGTCTAGGCTGCGACGAAAATGCGGTTGTTTTAGTTTCTGTAACTGTGGGAGATTGCGATACGAGACTGAATCTTTTTTGTTCCTTTTTACTGTCACCGTAGCCTGTTACGAGATCTCCTCGATGTGGCATACCTTTGATAATTCCTGGAGGCAGTGTCACCCTTCTAACAGGGCCACCACTTTTCTGCAATTTCGTCCCGGGATTTTCTTGGACGGAATGAAGATTTTCAGTGCCATTACTACCCGTTTCATTCTGGTGCAACCTCGGTGGTTGCTGTGACGGGTCAAGAGTGTGGTCATCTACGCTAGATGTTCCGTTTTGAGGTTGAACTAATGAAGATATGCTATCACTCGACGCACGTTTCCGCCGGTGTTCAAACGCGGAATTCGGCTGTCGCGTCATTTTGCCAGCTGTGGATCTGTTATTTCTTCCTGATTTGATCACGCGTGATACGCTCTGTTGGCGGTCAGTATAACTGTCTGGTTCGCGTACTTCCTTCAACCGATCCAAACTCTCACACGACTTTGATTTTAATTTACTCGATCTTTCCACAAAGCAAAAGCCGCTTTCCTCTAAATCCGAATTTTGTGCTCCAGCCTGTTCTTTTGGAAGCAATGACACAGGTCCAGTACTTGAAGGGTTTAACTTATGGGCCTGATCTTTGATTTGTTTATCTTGGAAAATCAGTGTTCCAGACATAGATCCCTCGCTCGATTCACGTGGATGCTTAAACATAAATTGTTCGCCTCCATCTTCTGCTTGTGAATTATTCCTGACAGACTTAACCACCTTTGGCAACATAATCATCCCTCGATGGTCAACTTTGAGATTGGAATCAAATAAATCTTCTCTCGATTTCTCATCTTCCGTCTTCTTCATTTTCTTCAGTTCATCACTTGAAATTTGCACAAAATTGCGCCTCGATCCTTGGCGACAAGGCGGTTCAATAACTCTGAACTGGTGCCTTGCTCGGGAATGAGCTCCATCCGTTTGGTCGCCAGAGGCGTCCTTCTCGATATCTCCTGTCTCTTGCAAATGAAGTTGCGAGAAACCCTTCATTATGAACTCGCTCCCAGAAATAACCGAGGTACTGCGAGGACGAGTAGAGCCAACCCTAGACAATTCTTGCATGGAATATTTTTTGATGGCAACGGAGTCATCACGGCTCTGAGCAGTGCGACCGTCTATTGTAAATCCTCGAGAGCGCAGAAATTTTCTTCTCTCCACACTGATCTGCAAATTTTTCCTTACAGTCTTTATCTCCTCCATCTGTTTTCTAAGCGAGTGTTTCTTGTCGTTGAATTCAGAATTCTTCTGATTCTTCTTGCTGTCTAAAAGTTTGAGTCGTTCTTCGAGAAGGAACGATTCGGTCTGATTCATCCTGCGCGTCCTGATCAAGCTATCAAACTTCATTGGCATGCCTTGTTGCCGTGGAACAGTCATACCTGTTACAAACTTCATTGAAGTTTCCTTGGCCGTGACGGAACAATGTGTCAAATTTGTTACACAACAACTTTAAATCCGGCGACGCTTAAGACAAAGTCCGAACAAACACTAGGAATATCTTGTTAAGGAAAACAGACTTTAGGCCTTGTTACTAGGGAGCTTGAAGAATAAGTGAACTGGTGTTGCTAATCACGAGGTTTTCAAGCAGTGAAAACTATTACCTGGCGCGATCGTATTCCTAAGCCTTCAAGACCATCTCAAACGAAAGAAGCTTATTAGTCAGCAGAGATTAACGTCCTGCTTGTGGCTTAAGCTGAACGTAGCGCAATATCGACACCTTAATTCAACCGGAAGTCCTTCGTTTTCAATATATAAGGAAACGTGCGTGTTAATTTTAGCGCCTATGTGTAACTGGTCATGACCAGTTTACAGGGACAAAACTATCGAATGCCATGGTATTACATAATAAAATCCCTTTTTAAAATTTTTTGTGTTACATATAATCTGATATTCTGGAGTAAATTGAAGTTACATATGTGCGGCGAGCTTATGATGGAATGATCAATAAATAAATGTGCATTAATAGAAGGTAATTTGGACAAAAGATTGACAAGTTCAATACATATCATTAATAATAGAGAGTACAATATTCACAATTTGCCAATTGCTTGGCAAATCACATCCGCACAAAAGGGATTTTCAAAAAAGAAAAGAAAACCAATTTAGAATTTAGTAACAACTGCTTATGTTCAGTTAGAGGCCCCAAAACATAAATGGCATAATCACGAGATCTTTACGGTCTCAAGGTAAAAGTAATTAATTCTTTTGGGGTTTGCTTGTCCATTGAGGAATTTAATTTCAGTGTTGATCACATTAAAATCAAACAACTACTGTCGCACAACGACTGGAAACCTTTCACCTTTTTCCCATTTTTCTGCTTTGTAGCCGCTGATGATAAATAATGCGCCAGGTTTCCTCTTGCGAACGAAATATAAAGCTTTGTTCAATTGTGGTCATGGTCTGTGTCCGTCGTTTCAATTACCATTTGCACTTATTGATTCTCAGTTTGGTGAAAGGTAGCTTCAAGGGCTTCAAACTGATAATAGATGGCTTAACCTCCTATGTTGCGAGGATAATAGGAGTTAAGCCCCTTACTATCGGTTCAGGAAGGATGCAGACCTCTAAATGCAGCCTGCATAGCAATCGTTTCTGTGTGGTTTTTCATCTTTGCGCCAAAATTGGCTCTAATACGAACATTTGGAGGCCTTCGTGCGGACAAAAAATAAACAATTAATCCAACTCCACAAGACGTTTTCTATCAATGCTAGGAGCTCAGTCCGCATCACGGGCCGGCCGGGCTGTATTTAGAACTGAAAAGCTTTTGAGTGGTTCTGCAGTTGATTTTGCGATATTTCGAGAGTTTTGGACTTGATGCACAGAACGTGCGCCGTGTCTTCAGTCTCGGTTATTCACCTGCTGGCCCGCTACTTGTTAATTGTTCTATCCGTCTGTGGGTATTAATACTCCTCAATGATTCTTTAAGGTTCGATCAGTGCTATTTCAAACTGATTGACGGGTATAAGATGAGTTGTGCATGCAATTAACCCTTTTAGCGACAAAGTCCAAGTTCAAAAAAAGGTAAACAGTATGGTAAACAGAGTCCTATTTTATTTGAACGGAATAATGTATGAGTGCAATTATGTCGTGTGTAGTTCTATCGAGGGCGTGGGGGAATCACCAATCCCGTTGCAACGTGTGCACTATTCCCTATGAGATGTGGGAGTTACCGCCCATGCTTGGTCGCAGAAGCAGGTTTATAAAGAAACTGTTGTCCTGCGTCGTTGAGAAATGCGCTACTATCACAAGCGGCCATTTTAAGTCGCGAGGGACTGGAAGCTTTTGTTTTGCGTTTCCCGTTCCTTTCCAACATGGCCGCCTCGGCGCGACAAAAGCCTTTTGGCTATTTTCCAGTGTATGCTCAGTGTCTTGGCCGAAGATTGGAGGCGAGCCTGGAGTTGACTTTGATCTGCTTTTCGTATGTAATAGATTACACTAATCTTATGATACAATGTCAACTCCATCTTGGCCAGATAAGGTCGTCACGTCTCGCTTTAGAGGGAACTGAAAGCCGTTTTGTGCTTGGCTGGAAAACTCACAACTCTTCAGTCACTCCATTAACCGAGTTTGCAGCTACAGCCACAATTACTGTCTTTCTGTATTTTATTCGGTTTTTATTCCAGGGGTTCAAAGCGTGTCGAACATTCGATGAGATCACACTGATGTAAATCCCACTCAAGGTTTTGGAATGAGTGCTTGTAGCTTTTAATTTAATGAACACGCGTAGATTGTTAATCACGACAGAAAAAACATACTTTCTTTTTTATTATTCAAAAATGTCACCAACTGAAAGTAGGCATTTCATGTGCCTTTCCGAAAAAAACCACTATGTTCAACAAGGAGCCCAGGATTCAAGTTACGCAAATATTAACATTTTCTTCGTGTGGTCCGTGAATCCGCAATCTAATTTACATGCGCTAGAATGAAGTCGAATTGACATGACCTTCCGCAGCAAAAATTTGAATGTCAATTGTTGTCTGAAATTTTTTCGTTTTACCGTTTTGACCTCGTAATCGATTTGCTTGTCTCCTTTGCAAAACACCGCGATAACGTCATTAAGTTGTACACCCGTCAATGTAAACCCGCGCACCCCAGGGGCCGGGACATAACTGGGCATATAAGTTGTAAAATGCCCCGCCCCCCAAGGCCTGTCCACCTCGGTGGAAAATATCCTGGTCCATTCTCTTACTGGTCTTGGATCGTGCAAAAGTCGTCTAAATCCCCGACACCCGGGCTCTTTCTCCCCCCAAATCACGGAAAACTCCCCGCTGTGTTCCAGCCCCGGGAGTGGGGGAGTTTCCTTTTGCCAGTGCATGTTCAGTGGATGTATAAAAAACACGTATAAAAATTATGTTCATTTGCTGGATGCGAGGTGCAGATTTAATAGGGTTAGCATAAGAGCGCATCCGCCAAAGCCCCTCAGGACAGTTTCTGGCGTTTACACGATCTACTAGTCTCCACCCTCATGGGACTGACGAACACGTGACAACAGATACAGAACTGAGAGGACAGACCTTTAGTTCAGCAAGGAACGGTGTCGTGGGGTTTAGCGCTGAACTATAGTATTTTAATATAGGTCTCAGCACTGACCCGAGTGTGAAAACGGTTAGCTTTCCGTCATTGTTATAGCTGCTTCATGTAATTTCAAGCGAAATGGGGGGCAGCATGGCCGAGTACTTGTAATCCGGAGGACCTGGGTTCAATTCCCGCTCTGAGCACTTGCTGGGATTGTTCGAGGTGGTCCCTAGTTCAACTGCTCATCTGCTCTTGTAAGTAGCCAACTCACGTCTACCTTCCACAGTTGGCCGGGATTTTTAACTCTGTTAAGTTCATTTGTATCATTTGTTTAATTGGCCCTGAAAAGCCTGTCAAGGGGGGTGGTCAATTAAGTAGTTATTTATTTATTTATTTATTCAGTTATTTATTTGTCTGCTGTGGCGGATGCGATCTAATGCTAACCGCAGAATAGAGGCTATCCACTTATCTTTTAACCGAAACGATCGATATGTTTGCATAAATATAACAAACAATCGCCAACATACTGTACAAGCTATCTCTTACTTTCCGATGACGTCTGATTAATGCCCGCTGAAACTTTGACAGCCGATTTTGCACGAGCTCTCTCGATGACTTCATGTTCCAAGCACTCGCTGGTCGAAAACTTTGGTACAAACACTTTGACCTGTTTGTTACCGATTGTCATTTGCATCGTCACATAACCTTTACTCAAGGCTTTGTCAGGTCTTGCGTCATAAGCAACGTCTTGGCCGAACTGCATTCCGTTAATCTTCGACACTTTCCTGGACGAACAACACTGGCGGCGATTCAATGATTGACGCGGTTGAGACGAGTTTTGGGAGCGACCACCATCGAGATCCAATCCATTTGAAAGCTGACAATCACCGCTTAATCTGTTCATCTCAACACGACTGTTATCACTTTTGTTCCATTCCATATCAGGGTCATTCGACGCAATTTTTCGCTCCAAACGTTTGGGAAACTCTCGCTCCTTTTTCTCGCGGGCTTCCCTCAGTGAAACTGCGACCTTTTTTTTAAGCTTGGAAGTCTCTCGATTAATGTTCTCGCTATCGCTTTGTACGGTCTCGACACTTTTTTCGACGTCACGTAGACTTGATTCAGGGGGCGGCTTACCCTGAAACCACTTCCCTCCCGAGGGGGTAGAGGAAAGTTGAATGGCTTTGCCCATGTCTAAGCTCATCCTTCTAAAGCGAACCATAGTGCTAGATATACCAAGTCTCTCCAGACCTTCTCCACTGCTGATTGATCTTGGCCCCATCTGTCTAACAAGTGAGTTTTGCTGTTTGCAGTCTGATGGCATCGGTTGGTCAGTTGGCTCATCTCCTGAATGATTAATGCGCGACTTTTTTCTCAAGTTGCCGACACTTGCCGAGCTAGTTCCCGACAGCTTTCTTCGCGGCGTTTTCAACGGCTCGTCGCTCTCAATGTTAACCGGGCATGTTCGACTTCTATTACGTAACGGCACCTGTTGCTCTTTTTTTGCGTACGCATTTTGCTTTCTCAAAATTCCATATTTCCTCTCCGCATCACTAATTGCTTCAATATTAACAAGTTTGTCGTCCTCGTCTGCGTCTTCTCCCTCAAAATCCTTAAAGTTTCTTCTGGATCCTTGCCTTAATGGAGGCGTTATTTTTCTGTAACAAAACTCCTTGATTCGCTCGCCATCAGCTGTGGTGGTATTGCACCTGCGTTGACTTTCGTCCGACGTCAGATCGATTAGTTCTTCGCTGTCGGAATTTTCAGCTTCGACGAAAGGCGTTGTACACGACTCACGCACATCGATACAGAGCCGTTTTCGCATAGCGTTCCCGTCGTAAAACTCGGCGCAAGAGATTGTGACGTCCTTGCCTTCGGGTGTACGAATCGTGAAAAAATCTTCATCGCCATTTCGCTTTGACGGCAAAATGCGGAGACCTTTATTGCGAAGAAGCTTTCGTCTTTCCACGCTGACGCCCACGTTCTTCTTAACATCTTTGATTTTGGTCAAGTTTTGGCGAACGCCATCAATTTCGTCCGATATTTGGGAGTAGTTCTGCTGGCTCTCGTTGTTAATTGCTTTAACTCGCTCCTGCAGCCAAAACTTTTCCATCGAGTTCTTTCGATGCGATCTCAAAACTCGCGTTGAGGCAACCGACGGTGCTTCCCGCCCACTCCGCACCGTAAACATCATGCTACGCCGTGAAATGAAGCTTTAGTAACCTCGAAACCTGCTCGTAAACGTTTGTTTAGCGCATTTACTGTGCACATGGGTATTACACAGTGCACTGCATTAGAGCTTTGTGGTATTGAGAACCTCGGCATTCCCAGAGGAGGAAAATGTCAGCAGAAGGGCAATACGCAGCTTTTACGACGACTCAGGATGGGCGAAGAAAAGAATGGACCCATTCGTACATACAACAAAAAGAAATGGAGCCTAAACCTTCACACAATAAAGCTGCGTCACACAGCGATCCAATTGTTAGTTTGGAAACGCACGTTCTTTGTTTCTTGTTAAATTTGATGTACGATGACGCATCACTTGGGAATCTGCAGTTCCACTCTTATTCACGGTTGATTTTGTCTACTAGGAAATGCTCTTTAAAGACCACACATCATGATGTTGCATTATAATAAAAGCAACGTTTTGCAATGCTTAACCACAGTTTATCCCACAACCTCGACGATCTCTATCTTGGTGCGATTCGTCAACCATGCAAATTCGAACCTTCTGCTACACTTCACTTCACTGAATTGCTACCCCTCGATTTCTAATGTTGCTTCACTGCTACAATCGTGGCTACTAGTACCACGTATCCTTTAATGTTTAATCCTGCTTGGCATCGTTGCTATTGTAATTCGCGAAACCATTTCAAGAAGTGATTAAATTTGTTGATTATTACTCCATCAAGTGGACTTACGGTAGCTCGAATCGTGTCTCGCTTCTCATCGAGTTACCTCGGTGATTGTTGAGGTTCAGAGAAAACAATGGTACCAATGAAACTGAGAAGTTTTTATTAACGGCTTTGCAGTATCTGAAATGTAAAGTTCGAGTTTCATTTAAGAGATTGATTCGTCGACACCTTTTACCAGTTGATTGTTTAAGCGCCAATGAGTGACAACTAAGCGTTTCCTCTAAGGTCTTAACAATAACGTCTCGCATATTAGCATAGAATTCCGATCAGATTAACGGATTGTTTTGCCTTTTTGTTTCTTTCTTTAGGACATGCTGACAATATCAAGGAACTGTTCGGTTATTAGCGACATGTTAGTACAGACAACAAGATGAACCGTTTATTCGGATTATTCAAACAATGTTTACAACAATGCATTTTAGCTTTTTTTTTTTTTAAGTAATTTCCAGCCAAATGGTTAGTGATTAAAACAGGCTTAAAATGTGTCTCACCTACCTAGGAAACCAAATGCAGAATAGGGTTTATTATGGCTCACCATGCCCTACTATCTTATGCAAAATCTCGAAATTCTCTTTGCCAAACTTTCCCCCAGACCAATCTCGCCCCCAGAGCCTGCGTTACCCTTATCCAGCGGAACGGGCAACGGAGGCTCTGGAAGAATCCAAAACCCGAACCACCAAATCTTGGTTCCGGTTTGCAGTTGCGCCTGCGTGGAATCATGTAAAAAACAATTTATACGTTTGAATTTTGTTCACACACGAATGACACAAGTGATAGCAATTTTTTCCCCTGTAATTTTCGTGGAAGTTGTAAACTTTGCACTTCATGCAAACAACTTCCGTTGTCTTTGTTTTGTTTTCACCAACCAATTAGAGTGGGCCCTGTTTTGGATTAGCCCAGACGTTAGTGATCCCTGGTGCTGACCAAAGGGATTGCAGTCTCTGGGAACGAGATTGCCCCTAGACTCACTTCTATCACACATGTGCGCATTTGGAATAGTGCTCTTGCCCATAGCAGAGTGAAGGAAATGCTTTTTGAGTTCCGTAGTCCGGTTTGTAATTCACCAAGACCCGGCTGGATAAACTGAAGAATCAAACGCTCCTTTGAACAGGGCAAGCCTCAACCTAAAGAAAAAATATTCCTAAATACCACCAGGAAAGTGTTGAAACATAAAATTAGACAGCACACAGTAGTGTGAGAATTCTCACCGGCACCCCTCAGGTTGAGGTTAACCCTATACGATTGCGTGTATTCGTATCCAGCGGTATTCTAAACGCGGTTCTAAACTGGTCTTTTAAGACGATTAAGACACTGCACAGCGTAATGTGAATCCATTTATTCAAACCGGCACTATGCGACGAATAGTTAGAGCACACGACCAAATTGATACCCGTGGCTAGGCAGCGCTAGCTTTTAGGGACAAAAGCCTCTGCGAGACACTAGACTTGCACACAAGTCGACTTTTGGACACAAGTATTAGCGACCGCGGACCACACGAAAACGGACTTTGAGAAAGTCTACCAGACACGAGAATCGCGATACCACACTCGCTTAGGACCGATCTGAACCACGGTGGAGACGATTCTTTACACAAAGGCCATCAAAGATGCTATCGACCATTTAACCTGTCTTTGGAAGAAACGCAGGTGCCTTTCTCGCACGTGTATCCACCCTACAACTAGTGACGCGACAAATGAATAATCCAGAAATAACAACAACATGATACATTACGTAAATTCTAGGAAACACGTAGACTCGGAAAAAATCCGAGTCCCAGATGGGATTTAAACCCACGACCCTCCGTGATCTAGTCGGATGCTCTAGCACTGAGCTACTGGAGACTCTGTGGTGAGCAAGGGTCAAATTGTGGGTATTGACTGGAACCGCATCGCACGGCTATACACAGCCACGTGCTGGCTTATATGAACTCACTAACGGCATCACGCCATCACATTAAGGCATATCGAGATGCGTCCAACCAACCTCCTAAGTGAGTATAACACAGAAATAACAACAACATGATATATTACGTAAATTCTAGGAAACACGTAGACTCGGAAAAAATCCGAGTCCCAGATGGGATTTGAACCCACGACCCTCCGTGATCTATCCCATCTGGGACTCGGATCCCATCTGGGACTCGGATTTTTTCCGAGTCTACGTGTTTCCTAGAATTTACGTAATATAAAATGAATAATCGCATGAAAAATATTACAAAAGTTGAAATTTACGCGGCAGATCACATACATGGCTGCCCACGTAGCTCCTTTCCAATTTCCCCCTAAAATATGAATGGTTTAGCAATATCATGATAACCTGTGTGGTAAGTAACCCCTTTTCCGCTGTACCTACAAGTTAGGTTAAATGCAACGTAGTGTTAATCCGACTTCATGAATTGAAATACATTTTACGAAACCTCCCAGGTTTACCATTGAAAACAGCCAACTTCGTCCACAGGGTCTTCTCGGCTTTCAACAGGGCGGCTTTTCGGGAGAAAAGAATAGTGAAAGCCGACAAGACCCTCGGGACAAGGTTGCCGCAAAAATAGCAGGATCGGAAAAATAAATAATTGAACGGCACCGGTTGGATTGAGAACCTGCTGTGGCAGAGAGTGAGGAAGAAATAGCGTTTAGCACTAATCTACACTATTTAGACCTATGCACTTTTTAAAAAAATGGTTACTATACTTACGGCTAAAGTGATGAATACTGAATACTTAATGTACCCACAAAACTACAATTTCTAACCGCTCTTCTCGGATAATTTATTGCTTGCAAAACACGCATTATGCAATATACAAACCTATATGGATCCTGATTTTTTTTATCCTTTACTTTTCTTTAGGAATAAAGAGCGCGTTACTTCAAGCAAGCCGAGATAGAACTGATCATTTGGTTGAGCTCTTTGTTATATATGGTGTCCTTTTCGTCAGTTAAAGCTCTTCTCCAGGACTATCTCTGTTCTCAACATGGCGGGGGCTTCAAGAGATGTCTGCACCTTGGCGGAGATGTTCCAAAACCAATCAACCCTAATCCTTAGAGGGTAATCTTGGCTTTCACCACTCACGTTGAAAATTGTTGAAGCTTATATCTAAGCCTAAGAAATCTCTTCTTAAAAGCTTTAAGGGCAAACTATTTTGGAAAAGTCTTTATCGGATTAGTGATATCGAATCCGAATGAAAACTTTCTCCCAACCTCGGGTTACTTTAATCTCCCTCACTTTGAACAATAACTGTGCCACTCGAATTGGGCGCAGTCCAGTCCGAACTGATTAGCGAGTATTGTTGTCTTATAATTATCAACGACAATCAACGCGCGGTTTTCGTTAGATAATAGAGTTAAAGTTCTGCTGAAGCGAAACATTTTTATCGAGAGTTTTTGCATGAATGTTTAGTTTGAAGAGCGATGAACGACATGAGTTATTCCTTTTCCGCCACTGAGAAGTAGAAAGTGCTGTTTTAACAGTCTAAATCTGCATTCTGGCAACTGATGGCAGACAATTTTACATCCGACCTGCTACATTCGACGCTGGTTCTTACAATCTTCGGGGTCGGCAGTCCAAAAAAAAATCACAGGCGTTGTTGGCGGGTTTGAATTTTATTTATTTCGTGAAGAAATCAGATAGAAAGAAATTGCTTCAGTAGCGCTTTAACAAAATGCATGAAACGGAAGTGTCATTATTTCAGTTAAATGGACAGGAGGGGCTACAATGAACACAAGCGACCGCCAAAAGTGACGATATACACTTTATTGCGACCCGGGTGGTCTTTTTCTTACGGAGGCCATTGGAATTAATTGGAACATGTTTTTCGCGTTATTAGTTGGAATATGAACCGTGCGCGTCCAGTGATAACTCAAAAATACTGTTTTGCAGTCAACAAACGCAAACGTGTACACGAAAGATCTGCTGCAATGAATTCCTCAAAACCGGTTGTCTAGATGCAAATAAAAACCAAATGGATTTTCTGGATAAATTAAATACAAAGAAATTCTAAACTGTAAATGACAAAACTTAATTTGTCCTGAATTCAAAGGGAATCACTTATTATTAGCCGGGAAGCTTACGAAACGACGACACCGACAGCGCAGCAACGAGAACGCCACAAAACAATGGGTTTAGTGAGCAAAAATAATGGCTCAGCACGCTCTGCACGTGCGTTTTACATTTTGGCACACTTCTTTGCCGTCATCTCCTAAGTAGCGACGTGAAATGACCAAACTGAAGGTTCTGTGGAGGACGGTAGCACATGACCATGGATTTTCAGTTCTCTTTCTACGCTTGTACAACCTGCTCGTACTAGTTTAATTCCTCGACAGTTACTACGCATTTTAAAAGCGCAACGACACGAAATAGTTGTGTAGTGATACCAATAACGCGAGCTTGTCTTTTAGAATGACGTACTCGTAGCCGTCGTCGTCTTCGTCGTCGTGCGAGAGCTCCTCTTATTCATGAGACTGTAACATCTTCAGGACACTCAGACCTAACTGTGCACACATATACGGCGCCGGTAATTGGACGACGAGCCGTCGCCAACCACCGAATACGCCTCAATCTAGGAACTATACACAAATGAAGTGTATGAATGATGATAAAAACATCTGCATACAAAACAAAAAAAGAACAAGAAGTTAGTCTACACGGTTTCTGCTACTCCGCGGCTACTTCTATACGTACTAAAAATTAAAATCCCGGCCAGTAAAAACCTAACAGCTATTACTTTAGCACTACTAACACAAAGCAAGTTGATAATGTTCATTTTAAAACTTTTCACAGTTCGTGCGAAATGGAGCAAGCCACTTCTAGGGTGACTAAAAATCGCAGACCTGATGCTAAAAAGAACGATCAAGACGATCATACTTTGGCACTAAATGATAATAAAAGGGTTACAATGTTAATTTTTGACACCAACATAAATAAGAAAAGGTTGTAATGTTCAGTCTAAAATCTTCACAGTTACTACAATATGAAGCGAGGTGCTTATAAGGGACTTCTGCCTCTGAAGAGAAATCGATCCGCTCTTGTCGCTTACGGATCTTTTAGCGCCTGGCTGACTTCTTTCGAGCAGCCTCCCAAGATGTCGATGTCGGGTGCATCTCTCCTTCAGCTCCCAGCAAGGTGGGCAGCACTTCATTTTCTTCTCGGGGGCTCTCACATCCCTCAGTGTTCTCCACCCGTGGACAGCTCAACTCCATAACTGAGAGTTCCTCCATCTCCTTGTTCAGTAGTGATTGACCCGTTGATTCTGCCAGCCCTGAGCTGTGTGGTGTCCGCATACAGTCCAAAAAAGCAATTTCCCGCTGATTCTTGCGTATACCACGGTCCTACCGTTGTAACGAGCTTAAGAGATCTTAGAAGCTCAAAGAACAGGATCGCATGTAACACACTTTCCCGGGACTTTGCCCCATAATCGACACCCTTCAGACGTCCACACTGGCAATGGTCCCTGTCTTTATATGATAGAACAACTGGCATGGTAGGCAGCAATTGCGGGTATAACTCTTGCAGTCCCACAACTTTGATTTGTGAGAAGGTGTGTTATGCCATAGGTGGAACCAGGCAAAGCATTTCTTCGAAGTCCTCTTTAGACCTTCGTCGTCCCATCTGCACGTTACGAATCCTTTAGGATCTTCCCCTGCCATTTCTCACCCTCAACGCTTGCAAACGCAACGCAAACTTCTCAGTTTCTTCTTCTTCATCTTAGAAGGGTGAGGACCGAATAAACAACGAAAGTACACTGTCAAACAAGAACATAGTGATTTTTGATGCCTTCCACAGTTACTCAGTGAAGATGTCACTGGAGACAGCAAGTCGGAAATAAATCATTCTTAATTCATACTTAAGATTTTCCTTTCAACCTTTGTGGCGTTATTTTCAGATCTTTCCACGATACCCTCAGATAATGATCGAGAGAAGCGTGCATCACAACACGCTCTGTCTAGGCTCTGGTTTTACGTTCAGTTTAACTGCATGTTTTCAAAATCATTTCAGCTTTTTTTTAATGTCTCTGTGGGTATGGCACTGCAAAAACACCCGGACCAGCTATGTACTTTTCTCCTTTCACGAATGCGCTTGCAAAATGTGCGCCCCACTTCTTCCACTTTCAACTGAGGATCTTGAGAAGTAACATGCAGTCAGGCAAAAAACAAGGTATTTGAATCGCAAGAAAAATCGATCTAATCTTGAATGCAATTTCATCTACACATTCTTAAGATTGAATTATCTATAACTGCAATTCAGCCGGAGAGTGATTTTTAATAGCCTTAAACGGAAAAGATTTAACTTAGTCTCAAGGATTGACATAACACAGTGAAATGCAGATAACAAAACTACGAAAAAGTGCTTTTCAAAGCCGGTCACCCATAAGAATGCCCACACTTAAAGAAATTTCATACTTTTTTGGCAGTGTATTTAAATCTACTCGTCTGCTCAACTATTTCTGCTTTTCAATGAAAACATCTGTGCTTGGTTTGACACTCATTTCTTGTCATAAAGATTCATCGCACTTGACAATATTCGGTTAATACAAGCAGACTGGACACTTCAGAGGTGGTCGTCTTTTTTCTGGTAAGAAAGCTAATGGCGTACTTAAGGAAAAAACGGCAACGGCAAGGAGGTATTTGCATAAAACATAGAACCAAAGTGCTAAATTCAACATGAAGTAACGTGGATAACAGTGAACAAACGTGCTTCTGTTGTTATCAGTGATAACGGTATGTTTTCGCTTGGACACAGATATGTCAAATCAGGCGATCTCTGTGGTTCTCGCTGGTTGCGTAAAACAGTGCATTTAATAAGCAGTCACATTGTTTTGGTATAGGTGACATGATTTAATAACAGATGTTGCGAAACAAAAACGAAAAATAACCGAGACCATATGGACAAACCGTGAAAAATTGTGATGTCCGGCGCGGCTGCATGAGTATCACGGTGTTTCGACCCAGCTCCCTTAAAACTGAGCCCGATCCAATTTGAACAGTTTTCGAAAACTAAATGAAGCCGGGTAAAAGTCAGGAAATCAAAAAATGCATATTCTTAAATTTTTATTGATGGATAAATTTTGCTGCAGGCAAAGCAGAGGCTGAGAAATAAATCAACTTTAATTTATGAGAAATCGAAAAACAAAGTGTGTACTGTGAAGTGATCTTTCAGTATAGGCTTTGTGTCATTGATGCATTCGATGCGTTAAGGACGCCAAAAGAAATGTTTGAACCAAAATTAAAATGGCCTTTGTATTACTGAAGCATTATTTTCTTCTGGCTTTTTTTTCCCAGTGAATTAGTTACAAATTGTGCTTAACTCTAGGGGATTATTCTGTGCGCTTTTTGCTCTCTTGGGCCGCCCTTGTGCCGGTCAACAGGATGTAATTTTATGCCGAGGACAAGAAAATGACGAACGCCACCTCCAACTGAGAGTGAAGGAGTTTATTAAGATGCCAGTCCACACTTGTTCTTCACTGTGCAATATTGATTTGAAAACAATTCCTTCCGTCTCCGGAACCGATTTACAAATGATCAGCAATTATGTCGCTAAAGAGACTTTGCCTTCATTTAACTTCACAAAAGGCGCCAAGATAATAACAAATATTAATGAGCGCGAGGCTTTTAAAAACAGCTCTTGGTGAAGTTGACTTTTAATAACACATTAAAAGCTGACAGCTTGTGCGATAACATCCAGCAGTCCTTTTAGCAAAAACAGTTGGTACTTTGGAGAAGAGAAAACTTCAAACTGTGTCGAGAGTAGGGTAAGAGACGTTAATGAATTAATCCTTTCTGTTGTTTTACTCTTGACGGCATATTGGCGAACTGAAAAGCGTGATTAATCTAAAAGGCTTAAAAACTGAGTGCATTTGTTAATTACAGTTCTTTAAAGGCACATTTAGCTCTGAAGAGCGATCAACAGAAGCTTACGATTTTAACAGTCGACTGGATCGTGCCAATTTATTTGAAAGCTCTGATATAATAAGGAAGATAAAGAAACAAAAGAGCCTTAAAATCGCATTAAAAACCACGATTTCTTCGTGCTTACGCAGTTCCTACTTTAAATCTCCCCACCTTATTTTCGACGTATTTAAATATCGTCGCGACGGCTTCCGTTTCGTGTTGCCAATCGCTAAAATTCGCATGTTTTGCCAGGTAGGGTACGAATGAGAAGCCCACTGCCATTCAAGTGCTGCCAAAAAGATATCCAACCGCGCCTCTAGCACCGAGTCTTCAGCACGCGTTCATTGAATGTCCTCAAAAGCGATAATGCTAACTCCCTATCAGAAAGACATAAGTGAAAGCCGCTTATTTTTTAGTGGTAGTGGGTTTTCCCCTATAAATGTATGTATGCAAACATGACATACACAAATGACGTGAGGTAAACATTAATAAGCTATACGTGAGGACAACCCCGTGTCATTTAAATTCGTTTGCATCGTTGCCAAGATCAAATGATTTTCTGGAAATTCAAACAAGCTTTTTTTCCACAACAAAACAGTCTGCTTGAAACTCAACGACACCGTTGCTTGAGAGAGTTAAACAAGCGGTACTATAATTTCCTTCTTGATGTACCAAGTTGGCCGGCTAGGTCGGTCTACAATACGTCCAGTTATTCAAGTCAATAATCGCGTGTGGCGTTGGTTTACGAGTTACATTTGCAAGTGACTTTGCTTCTGTTTTCGAAGTGGCGAAAAATATACGATCTTTCTTGCCATGGCATATTAAAGTTCTATTCTCTGAACGGTTTATTCTTGGCACCTCTAGATTGCTGTAGAAAACATCGAAAGGATCTCGCAAGACGGGTGAACACATTTGCTTCCTTCACTGAAGTGGAACACAGCCTTGGAGGAGGAGTGACCATCGATTTCCGAATTTCTCACAAAGGTATGTGTAATGGAGATGTCTTTGACACTCAAGCTTAAAAGCAAATTTGTTAGCAGAAGAAAAGAGTACTTATGATGATGTGCTAGGTGCAGATTAGATATCTTAACTTAGTCCATTTATAGCTTACTGTCAACAAGTGCAATTAAGTATAAAGGTCGAGAACCGCTGGCGGTCTACTCAGTGGTTTCTTTTGTTGTGCTAATTTTCTAGGCCTGACCACCGGGCATAACCTTAATTAAATAGAGAAAAAAAAACATACTTTCTCAAGTTTGCTTTACCGCACAGTTGTTAAGTGTTGAGGAACATCTTTCAATTTTCCTTTTTTAATGCAAGTATCTCTTTTCAGACAGCCTTTTCTTACAATGTAAATATCAATAAACAATCAAATTGACAGCGACAATGGAAAAAATAAAAAATGTCCGAACAGATCGACAATAGTCTACGGAATTGACGTTAACTTTTCGATTCTCTGTCTAAAGCTCAGCAATGCATGAAGTGGTTAATATCCGTCAACAAGTACGTTTCCTTCTTGATAAGTTAACATTACAGCCACATTCCTTCCACTTGAATCCTGGACTAATTGCCAGAATAAATACTCATATGTAGCTGCAGCAGAAATTCGCTCTGTCGAAGGGATAATAAAACGCTCAAACTGCGGTCACCTTTTGAAGATCGAGCTCTTTGACAGTGGCTATTTTACAAAGCAACACAGCAACTACAGCTACGGCGCCACAAAAACGCACCACTTGCGAGGAACAGAAGAACAAATTGACCAGCGTAAGTTGAACACGTATGCTGAATTGGAGTCTGGGTAATTGTCGAGAGTAACGCGTCCGGACCTCGACGTGTTACTCTGGACTCACTAAATTGGTGCAATGCTTTGTATATAAAATCTGTTTTAAGTGCTTGAAAAACAGTCATTGAAATCCTCGAGAAAAACAAGCCGTTTCTTCCGCATAGAGAGAAGTGGTAGTCAAGATGCTAGCCGCCTAATAGGGCGCCTTATTAAAACTGCCAATCACACAAAATGAACAGGTTGACGGCATGGATTTTTATACCTAGAAGCGATTATGCAACCAGCTGGCTATTGAGATTTCAGAAACAGAACCAAACGTTGCGTGTCCTCAGAGAAAACGAACTTTAAATTGATAAGTAATAGCTTTTGATGAAAGATGAAGGTCACCGGTAATGGATCTTACAAGGATAACGTAATCAGTTTAGGGCACAGTAACACTGACGGTGAGCACGAGATGTGTAAACACGATCGCCAGTTGCAGCTCTTTGGCGTTTACAACAACTCGGGTCTCAATAATCCAGTTCTCCATAATTACGCGGATGCCAGGGGCAACCACGGTAAAATTCGCGTCGATTTTGTTCGTTTTTTTTTTCCTTTCCACGTAGTCGCAAATTTCAATGCTGGTTGAAAATTGTCCCTTTGTTTTCGAACGCTCAGTGTCTTCGCACCGTAAATCTCGACGAGTACACTGATGCCTTAACTGTCACTACATTGTTATAACATCAGAGTAGGCTCGTTTCTCGGCAGACTTTGTTGTGTTGGTCCCTCTCTCTAGACGTGACAGCATTCCGTCCCCTGAAGGTCCGTAGGCTCAGTAAACGGTGAAACTCAAAGTCACTGGTGGAAATCAAGCCACTTTCTCAGCTAATCCTAGAACTTCTCGTCCTAATTTCCACCCGAATGACAGAAAAAGAGAGAAATAAAGTTCAACATTCTGAAAGAAGGGATAACATGCGCACATTGTCCTGAAGTTACTTTGATCGCAAGGCTAGTTAGCAAACCGGACTTTCTCTTTCCCCCACTTTGTTTGCATCGGTTGGCTCAGAGCAAAAGGCGAGAACTCAATTTAGATGAGGTATTAAGTTCTAGTCTACGTGTAGCCGTACCGAACCCCGGACTGCTACACGTAGGCTTATTAACTTCGAAACGTGCATGCCCCATAAGGCTTCGCGGCCCATGACACTCTTTTTAAACCATTCTACCAGTCCGGAGATTTGTACCCCTGCACAGCTGATGCTAACGACTGCAGACAGACCGATTCTGTTTGTGTAAGTATCTTCATTTTTTGAAATGTCCTTGAAGCTAGTTATTTCGAAGAACAATCCTGAGGGAAGGTCTAGTTTCCCTGCCTGCACTGTGACCTATCAATTGAGTACAATACAGGGGATGGATGACTCATATGTAATCGGCTTTCACGTTAAACCGATGCCTAAGACAACCTGTGTAGCTAGAGACTGAACAGAGATATCGATCCAGAAGGGACTTTTTCCACAAAAGTTCTATGACACAAGAGATTATTCCAAATACATTGAGGGAAAGAAGGAACAAATTGCATTCCTTCCCCTGAATCAGCTGTTGTCGGAAATTGAACCCCTGCTGTATTCTGTAACTCGTGTATTACTTGTTTCTCAATTTTCTTGCCTTCGTTGCCGTCTAAATCTTCGTTGTTACAAGAACGTTTGGTCACCCTTGTTCCTTTGCTTTCGACACTTCGGGATTTCTTAGGCTCGGGAAAAGGCAACTTCAGTTCTCACTGATTCTGATTAACAATATGCAAATAAATGACACAATAGGAGAATTTTGATCAACAAGTCCTCTTTCTTCAAATTGCAACTTATTTCCGCGTCGACAAAAACTTCTTTCTTCCTTAAACCGCATTGATTCAATGCAAAACTCTTCGGTCTGAAACACTTCAACATTTGAAATTACACGTTACTCGGGTTGGTTCCGATAAAACTGCCTTGTTTTAATCGTTTCAAGATTCGTTTTGTTTTATTCCCCGACGCGTGAATCTTGTCAAAGATAGTTAGATCAAGTCAACGGTTTTTCTGTTACAACGTTTGTGCGTACCGCGAAAATTAATCTACCTTGGAAAATTAAAACGCGGCATTGTGTGGAATCCAATTCAAGAATCGTTTGTTTATTCTAGAATTAACCTTCCTGGAGGGGAAAACCGAGTTGTTCACTGCTTCATCTTTATTATCACGGAATTTTCTAAGTGATAAGAGAT
>BLFK01000172.1:884878-895211 GCA_014634185.1 Astreopora myriophthalma | reverse complement strand
AAAAGAGAGAAATAAAGTTCAACATTCTGAAAGAAGGGATAACATGCGCACATTGTCCTGAAGTTACTTTGATCGCAAGGCTAGTTAGCAAACCGGACTTTCTCTTTCCCCCACTTTGTTTGCATCGGTTGGCTCAGAGCAAAAGGCGAGAACTCAATTTAGATGAGGTATTAAGTTCTAGTCTACGTGTAGCCGTACCGAACCCCGGACTGCTACACGTAGGCTTATTAACTTCGAAACGTGCATGCCCCATAAGGCTTCGCGGCCCATGACACTCTTTTTGAACCATTCTACCAGTCCGGAGATTTGTACCCCTGCACAGCCGATGCTAACGACTGCAGACAGACCGATTCTGTGTGTGTAAGTATCTTCATTTTTTGAAATGTCCTTGAAGCTAGTTATTTCGAAGAACAATCTTGAGGGAAGGTCTAGTTTCCCTGCCTGCACTGTGACCTATCAATTGAGTACAATACAGGGGATGGATGACTCATGTGTAATCGGCTTTCACGTTAAACCGATGCCTAAGACAACCTGTGTAGCTAGAGACTGAACAGAGATATCGATCCAGAAGGGACTTTTTCCACAAAAGTTCTATGACACAAGAGATTATTCCAAACACATTGAGGGAAAGAAGGAACAAATTGCACTCCTTCCCCTGAATCAGCTGTTGTCGGAAATTGAACCCCTGCTGTATTCTGTAACTCGTGTATTACTTGTTTCTCAAATTTCTTGCCTTCGTTGCCGTCTAAATCTTCGTTGTTACAAGAACGTTTGGTCACCTTTGTTCCTTTGCTTTCGACACTTCACGATTTCTTAGCTCGGGAAAAGGCAACTTCAGTTCTCACTGATTCTGATTAATTAACAATATGCAAATAAACGACACAATAGGAGAATTTTGATCAACAAGTCCTCTTTCTTCAAATTGCAACTTATTTCCGCGTCGACAAAAACTTCTTTCTTCCTTAAACCGCATTGATTCAATGCAAAACTCTTCGGTCTAAAACACTTCAACATTTGAAATTACACGTTACTCGGGTTGGTTCCGATAAAACTGCCTAGTTTTAATCGTTTCAAGATTCGTTTTGTTTTATTCCCCGACGCGTGAATCTTGTCAAAGATAGTTACATCAAGTCAACGGTTTTTCTGTTACAACGTTTGTGCGTACCGCGAAAATTAATCTACCTTGGAAAATTAAAACGCGGCATTGTGTGGAATCCAATTCAAGAATCGTTTGTTTATTCTAGAATTAACCTTCCTGGAGGGGAAAACCGAGTTGTTCACTGCTTCATCTTTATTATCACGGAATTTTCTAAGTGATAAGAGATGAATTTGTTAAATTGATTTAACACTGATGAAAAGGGATGTGTGCGGTTGAAAAACTGATAGAGACGTTTTTCCCCTTCGTTTACCAGTGTTTTTTTAATATCGCCTTTATGAAAAATATTGTAAAAAACACACTCACCAAATATTATTGGCAGCTGGCCTCTGTCAACGTAGCTAGAAACTAAGATATCAATATTAGATGCAAATTTCTGATAATGCCTATGATTTCCTACACTGACCACACGGAGAAACGTTTCGATTTGGACTTTTCAACTCTTGTCAGTTGAACCCATTCGGGTTCAACTCCCACATAACAGAACGACAAGGTGATCCAAATAAACCAAGCCAAAAAAAATGAAAAGTCACGGCCCGCCTCATTAGGCTTAGCCAACCTTATACTTAAATATCTCATTCATCGTTTGGAATTCGTCAAAAGCTTCATTATTTTTTTAGGGTGAGATTGTAAGGGGAGAGGAAGTCGTGGGTTTTGTCAATCCTTTTGGGTTTTGCTATACTTCTCAACAGAAGCTTGTGAGATATCGTTTTGTATTTGACCAATTAATAGTTGGTCTACTGAAAGGAAAAAGTACCACTTAATTGCAGCATGAAATAACGTCGTCATACATCCCGTCCTTCTTTATTGTTCAACAAGGCGCGGTGAAATGATCTTGAAACGAGTAATGACTCAAGCTACGGGTTCTGATTTGATCCCTCAGGCTAACTGATATCTCTATTAAATGTCGAGTTCAATTGACCGGATGAACGGCGAAATGAGTAGATAAAATAAAAAATTAAATAAAGTACTAATTGACCACGCCCCTTGAGGGGCTCAGTGCTAATGAAAAAAATAATACGAATGAACATAACAGATTCATGTAGGAAGTCAAGGAGTTGAACTAGGGACTAACCGCGGCTTTTGGTTAGATAGTAACTTAACACAGGGACCTTGCGATTTCAGCATCGGCGCGGCACTATCAGCCACTGTGCCTCCTAAAATATGGACCCATGGCCCTGTCAAACTGAATTTATTTAGGATTTCACAATGCATTATATTCATTTAGAGATCTCAAGTTACGCGATGACATATTTCGGAAGGTTTCAGTGTTCGATTTGCTTGGCTAAATTTATACCAACGGGAAAGACTATAATCGATAGCTGCTAGAACAAAATTCATATCTAACTGCTGTGACTGTTCATCAGTAGGATACCTGAAATGCGTGCAATTCCACAATTGGTTTCGCCTCCATTAAATCCTATTCCAATTGTACAACATCTCAGGAGGAGCCACCCACAATGTGAGCACAGCCACTAAAGTAAAACCTTGACTAAATCTGATTGGACTAATGATGAATCAGACAAATATTGTCTGAGAATCGAGAATGTCTTTGACTTAATAAATTTACTTATTATTCGGGCTTCCTCACGTTGGAGACAAAAACAACATTGCAAGGCAGCTGGCGAACATTCACGCCAATGAGACGACAGCGCACATCACTAGATCCTTAGTGTGTTATAGATATGGAGGGCAATTGAAAGGAATTGCGTGTGAACCTTTCACTTATAACAGCACAAATTAAATTTGGCAAAAACTCAGACGTACGGAAAGACAATAAAAGTCTCTAGAATCATCTCGTAAAAAGCGATTTGAGGGCTGCTTTTTCAAAGCTGGTTTTCTCTTTGCTCTACTTGATTACATTTCCAACCGTTGTCAAAAATAAATACCAACAAAACAATCGTGAACAAAGATAAGTTGCTTTTCCAATCTGTCCTCACGGTCTTGCGCCTGTAGGAATTTTGGGGATAAACCGACGAGTTTCGCCCGCCAAATATGAGAAGACTCCACTAAGAGTAAGCCACTACTCTTAATCACAAAAGCCGATTTTCGGACCTTAAATTGCTGTCAAAAATTATTCGAGAATTGGTCCACCAGATTGAAAACGCAAGGCAAATATTTAAGCGTCCTTCATGGCACATTTCCAGTGCTAAGTAAATTTCACTCAATGTGCCATGCAATTTCGGAAATATGTGCAGGCTCGACTTGAGCCGCTTCCTCTGAGTCCATCAATGAACCTTTTTACCGTATTGTGCAGGGTGCAAAGCTTACGGAAAGACGGAATTACGTTGTCGTCAACACAGAAATTTCTGAGATGTACTGACTCCCAAACTAAGAGTTCTACTCTGATCACAACGGACACCACCTTAGAAGCAGGCAGGGCTCCTTGGAAGCGTTGAAGGCCTCATTTACACTCTCATCTTCGTCTTTTTTGTTGTTTGAGGTTTTCATGCCCTTATTAGAGAGATTTAGCATCGCGTTTACGGCCAACGGCAAACAGCAAACGGCAGGCAGCTGCTTGTCATAAAACCATGAAAATTCTCTTACTCTAGCTTATTTCTCTGTTTTTAGTATTTGCTTGATAGTTGTGGCTAACAGGCACAGTATAAGCTAAAAGCAAATAAATTTCTTGAGTTTTTGGTAAACAGCAAATTTCAGTCTGACGTTTGCCTTTGGCCTTAAACGCGATGCTAAATCTCTCTATTGAGTTCACGGTTCCTATTCCACGCGGGGACGAGGACAATCTCACTTCAAACCACTACCGCATTTCAAGTCCAAGTCTTGTAATATTTTACGTTTGATTATGAATCAAAGTTAATGCTAACCAAAATTCATAGAAGAAATCGGACAACTTATGACAATTGGCCGGGAAGTGATATACTTTAGCGACATTTCAGGCCAATCCTAGCGTGTTTGTCGAAATTCGGGATCCTGCATAATCCCCCTGTATCTTCAAAAGGAGTACGGTTCAAGGCATAAAACTTTCAGTGCAGTTTTTCTGCTTTTACTTCTCCTGAAAACAGGTTTTCGGAACAAGAGGATCGTAGTTTCATAAACTGATCCTTGGGTCCGAAAAGTTTTCGGAACTTTGAGAAACGACCACCTGTTACTGAGGAATCCGATGCTTTAAGGATACGATGGTCCAGCAGAGGGAAGTTGACTAGCCAGCGCTTCAAGCTAACAGTAATTAGTTGCACAATTATTTCCTTCCTTGATATCAGAGTTTTTGCTGTTCATTAATGCACTGATATGGTTATCTCGGTCTTTCTCAAAAATTATTAGAATGTAAGTTGTTTGTAAGATACACGTAAGGTCACGTACGCTAAATTTCACGCTGTATTTCATTTCCATCCGTCGAACACCGACGTCCACTTATTACGTATTGTCGCCTTGTCCTTGCTTTCGGTTTCTTAGTAAAAATTTCGGTTCTCTGTGGCCAGTCATAAGCTATTAAAGCATTAACACTTTTCATGGATTGCGGCAATCACGATCGAGTTTCTCCATGTATAAAATATTACATAGTAACCAAGTGGATGACAGGCATACCATAGATCTACATTTGGGTTAGAGTTCATCGTGTGCCTTCATCAGATAAATTGGTGTTAATTCGATTTCAACCGAAGCTGTTGCTTTGTTAGCTTACAAATCACCTGGAGTGGACGAGAACAGCGATCGTTCATTTTTGGCCATCACAGGTTTTTCTCTGAGGATTAATGGAGTCAAAAATATCTAATTAAACGTAATTGACGCTAAGGTTTGTTTAACGAAGGATTAAGCTAAGTTATGTTGTAATTAGAGCGGGAAGACCTTTGTGCTGAATTAATGCAGCTACACGGCAAATTATGGACAGTCATTTTTTTGTGACATTCTCAGCTACGTCAATCAGCGCCGGGCTGGCAATCGAGATAACTCTTTAACTATCGCTTGTTTTTCTCGTCCAGGCGTTCCAGACGGGAGACTCGACAATTTCGCGCTAAAAAACACAGGTCGACACAGCTCTGTAGCTAGCAAGGACCTACTGGGCTAAACCAAAAAACAAGCCTACTTCTGCCAAAACAGCAGATTATCAAGCCTTCGACTCAGGTAATCGAATCCGTGACGGCGAAGTAACCGAAAACTGCCAAAGACCTCGCCTCCGTGATTACCCACAGTGATATGTAGAAATCAAACTTCAAACACTTTTAAATGTAATAGCCAGAGACACGCAACTGAGAGGAAATTGTGTTTACCTAGTCTTTCATTCTGTTATTTGCACTTGACGAGTGCTTGAGAAGGACAAAGAGCCGCTTCGTATTAAAGTAAACGCAGTCAACACGCTGGTCTCGTCCGTTAGCACTGAGAACTGTGAACACGACGTAGACACTTGGCGATAACCCAAGTCAACCACACTTGATATAAGCTCGTGGAAAGTAGTAGCTGTTGGTATGTTGACACTGTGATACTGTACAAGACGGGCGAAAGGACGTTTCACGTCTGACAGGCTATATACGACACGTCAGAATCTTCCAGAGTCTACCGATCCCGAAGCTCTTACAATGGAAGACAACAACACTACGACCAAAGCAACTTCTAATTCGACCCAAAATTATTCCGCCGATTACGACGAACTTTTCCTTATTGTAATCATCTCCGTTTATGTGATCATTATCGTCACTGCGATCTGTGGAAACTTCCTCGTATGCCTCGCTATTTCACTCAACAAACGCTTGCGAAAGACCACCAACTACTTCATATTCTCTCTAGCTATTTCCGATCTCTTGACTGCCTCCTTCTCCATGCCCTTTGATGTTCAAGTTCTTCTGCAACCATTCGGCTGGAAGCACGGAGAGTTCGCGTGCAATTTCTGGACTTTCATTTACCTTATCGCTGCGCCAACCTCCATTCTTAATCTAATGGCCGTCAGCATTGACCGATACCAAGCGATCAGTGCTCCGCTACGCTACTACGACAAGATGAGGCCGAGACGCGCCATTACTATCATAGCAACGATTTGGCTTTATTCGGTGACATTCACAGTCGTTGGGATGGCTGGTTGGCCCTTCTACGAACACAGCGTCCGTGATGGAATGTGCTTCTTTAACATTAGTCCGTACTATTCTGTGGTAAGCTCGGCGCTCAACTTCATTTTGCCCACAATGGTGATGTGCGTGATCTACTTCAAGATTTACCAGATCGCCAGCGCGCATGCGCACAGGATCGTGCAGCAAGAGGTTACCACCACTGTTGTGGCATCGTGCTCTAACGAGGATTCCGGCAACATCACCTCCGAAAAGAAACGGCTGAAAAGAAACATCAAGGCGGCAAAGACAATCGCCATTATAGTGTCTGCATTTCTCTTGTGTTGGATGCCATTCACTCTGGTTTCAACTATTAGTTCTCTTTGTCAAGAATGCATCACCGGTTACGGCGAAGTTTTCAACTCACTCCTCGTGATGGCGTACATGAACTCGGCGCTCAATCCTATCCTGTACTCATTTCTCAATCGAGAATTCAGGGAGGCGTTTGTAAAGCTCTTTAGACTGCAATTTAAATTTCGTTAAATTGAAAGCCTGGTCCCACCGAGAATGGATGTGTCTACCCACCGAACGTGAGATTAGCTGTTATTGGGTAGTTAAAATGTATGGGAAAATTTGAAAATGATATACGGCTCAGCGTACAGGCCGTGCGCAACAGAAGCGTCAGAGATGCTGGAGGCGTTGGCCGAGAGCGACTCTAACTTCAAGTTGACTGCTGAGCTTGTTCCCAGGTGCAACTATAACCGAATGATGAACGCTGAGCCGTTGTCCATGAATTGTCTTATAGAGGAGTTTTCAATTGAGTGTCGAAACTAATTACGCGATTGCTTTGGATTGGGGTTTCGGTTTGTTCTATGACTGGATGCCGATCAAAAAAACTTGCCCGAACTTTTCAACCAATCAGATGCAAAACTAAAACCAACTGCCATTTACCCGCACTCGCTTTCCCGCGCTTGACCCACGGCAACTGCCTCGACTTGCTTTGCGTTCCAATCGGCTTGTAAAACTAAGTCTCGAATGACTTCGATTCATGGTTGCTTATAAAGGGTATATTTTCTTGAGAACGCGATTGGTTCTGTAGTCACTTTGGTCTTGGTTTTCCGATGCTCTATTGAAAACCGCTCTAACATAATCAAAAACACCTTAACGTCAGCAGCGAGCACCAGTGGGCATTTCAGTATTAATTATATGCTTAATTGGCCAATGACAGCGCGCGCTTTACAAAATTACCTTAGTTATGTTACTATCTTCATATCCCCGTGAATCAGAAATACAAGAGTACGAGTGCTCACAAAGCAGAAGACTCTATGAAAATCTCGTTAAATGCACCATGACAAGGTGAATTCAGTAAAAACTGGATAACGTCATCCGCTGTTTGGACAACCCGGGCCGGGCTAATCGGGGAACTGAACTCTCCAGCTGCTTGGAAAGTAATGGAAGAATATGTACGTTTCACCTAAAATTGCCATCTTTATCTATAGGCAAAATCTGTTATGCCCAGCACGAGATGGAGAGAGTAGAGAAATGGTGTGAAAGACATTTCAAATCGGTAGCTTTATTTGAAAGGTTACACGACAACTAAGAGCACTAAAATTGCGGTTTGATGCAAGAATGCGAACTGAGGCTGCAAGGGGATAAATCGTCGACCCTCCGTAAGACTGTCTATATAAGATGGTGTATCGTTAGGCAACTACTGCAAGCATACTAGGCCTTAATTTCTCTTGCAGACGATTGCAGTCCATCCAGCGAGAAAATCACACAAAATACACAGGCTTTGTAGCCGTTTACCTCAGTGTCGCTTCATATTCTCCGCTCTATTTTCTCGCTCTTTTTCACTAGAAGTGTACTATCCACTGGTATCAAATGCTGTTTGTCGCTACTTTTTCACTCGCCGCCCTATCTAATAAATAATTCGGAGTGACAGCCAGAACACATCGAGGGAAATGAAGTTAGAAAGTTTTTACTTTCGTGCGATTTTGAGTTTTTACTTGAGGAAACCGCTTTGTCCGTTCCAAGTTATATCAACTCGTGCGGTTTTTGCGGCAAACCAAAATTGAAGATCGCACAATTATACAATTCGACACAGTCGGAGGAAGGAGGGACCGCCTGAGATGCCACGCGTAATGTTGAAATACTCTGCCGCCTTCCATCACTAGAATCTCCAGCTTTAAATAAAAAACAGACTAGATTCGCCGTTTACTACTCATGGGCTGCCTTTGAATAATGTAGCGAAGACTTCATAAGCGGTGAATTTATCGAAAGCGGAAAACATACACATGTTGCGTATAGGCTGGTCACTGATGCTATACAAGCAATTAGCCAAGCAGCTAAAAATACCCTAAAGGACATCGAGGTTTATTGACTCTATTGGAAGGTCACGAAAAGAGGATTTGAAAGCGGAAATGAAAAAAACAGCGGCAAGAGGCAAAGACGTCCGGTGAAGTATAAATCGAAACAAGTATCTTGAACATATTACATACGAAACACGGGCTCCAAAAGGTACGCTGCGATGAGTATTTGATGATCACTAAGGTGTACTCATGCTAGGCCAATTCATGTTAAAATCACCATCCTAAAAATCACGTTATTCAGCGTAGTTGAGCGTAACAGTGCTATTTAAGGATGATGGTTACATTGCCGAGGGGCGCGTGAGAAAAACTTCCGCTGGTTGATTGATTACAATGTAAAAACACAATAATCTTGTAGTGAAATCAACCTAAAATAAACAAATAAAGAAATAATATGTCCTCGTGCTATTTAAAACGGCTTAAAACGATCAAATTCGGGCGATGACTTCATTAAACTCTTCCTCTCGCTGGGAAAATTAACTCGTTGGCGTCGTAAATCTCGCACTGAAAGGAACTAATTACAGTAGAACCATTAGATGGATGGTTTCGACATTAACCTAAAACGTTAATTAAAAAACGTCTTTTTTAGGTCAAGAAATCTCATTATATTCTTCAAAGAGAAGCCAAGATGATTCGCAATGACGAAGAGCTATGAAACGCACGAAACGTTTTCATTTCTATAAAATTGCGGCGGTACATTGAACATTTAATATCAGTTTAGTCATAGTTAGTTTTGGTTTAGTCGAGTATTTCACGTTGAAGTCTGCGGACGCCAACCGCCAAACCACATTTTCAATCCATCAATCCTATTTCCGAACATCGCTCTAGGAGTTCCATCAGCAATAACAACTCCCCCTTTTGACTTCTGTTATCAACTCCCCCTTTTGACTTCTGACTCCATGCCCAATCCACCGTACAGGTTAGCTGTAAAACGTTTCCTAGAGAAATTTCATTTTGAGACCGATTGTTTTCGCTCGACCGAGAAGAACAAGAAGGGAAGTACCTGGATTACTTTTAAAAAGCCTATGTCAACGTTATATGTCAGGCAAAGTTGGGCTCTATGTAGAATGCGGAAAGATGTGTTTACATCAGTGCAGAAAAAGCAATGATGCAGTTTGTTTACTCGAGACTATGCCACTGCACGTAAACTAGTTCCTTGAGTCGTAGAGAGTGGCAAATAAAGTGCAACTCGAAAAAATTTGACCAATTTTTTTTGTCCTGTACAGCCTTTCACACATGGATGACTCTTGTTGTAAAACATCCTCTTTTACTCGCACAAGTATTTTACCAACACATGAGTAGCGAATGATTTTTCAGTGTAAAGTTTTCACCCCAGAAGAGCAAAAATTGGACCGTGCGGTCAAAAATTGGTAAAAGAGTACCATTTGAAGCAACAAAGCTCTATCCCAGCCGCATTCACACAGACCATTAAATAACGGAAAATATTTTATTGCGTTAAATCCTGTACAATCTCGTTAACTGGCGTCAATAGTTATATCGACTGATCTCTCGGATGACTTTTCCACCAAATGAATGTGAAGTGAACCATCCCTGATTGACAAACAAAATACGGCAGAAAAACAACAACTTAGTACGCGCGCACCGATAGAATTCTTCGTGAATTATTTTCGACTGGAAGAAAGATTTTGTCCGCCTTTCTATAATACAGCTATCATAAGTCTGGAAAGGTTTGAAGCTCGTATCTAACGTCTATTTGCGTCTAAAAGATATACCAGTGGCGGATCCAGGGGAGGAGAGAAGCCTGCCCCGCCCCCCTCCCCCTTTGTTTTTGAACCCAATTCTTTTGTTTATAA
>BLFK01000172.1:873669-879868 GCA_014634185.1 Astreopora myriophthalma | reverse complement strand
AATTTGATATAATTCTGCACTATTTCATTTTTTTTTTAAAAGGTGCGTTTACGTAAAACACTTCGAAGCAAAATTATATTGTGTGAATAACAAAGCAGCTCACCTTCTGATGTGAAACGTTCCGAGGATTTGTGCTTGCCCTTTTGCCATTGGTGGAATGTCTTCAAGAACAACCTGAAATGATGACAAGCGAAAATTGATGCTTCTTTCAAGTTCCTGTGACTCAATGTTAACAACTACATCGCGGAATGGAGGGTGGGTGCCCGGATGTCTAAGGGCTTCCACTGGAGGCCAGCCAGCCAGCCAGCCAGCCCGCCAGCCCCTGGACCAAGTAACTCTCCCATGGCTGGCAGTCCCCGCAACCCAGCCATGAGCCCCCACGCCGGGTGTCCAGGCACCCGTTCCACCGACAAGCAGTGGAGAAAAAGGGAGGGGAGGGGGGGGGGGCAGCAAGCCAACTGGACGAAAGCAGCACAAAGAGAAGAAGAAGGCCTGCAAGGTCTACAACAGCTGCAGCCATGTGACTGAAGGACCACATGAGCATGCGCCTAGACCACACACCGCTGACCGTTACTGCTCTTTGTAGATAACCGTGCTGGCAATCTGCGCCGCTCTTTGTTAACTTTGTTAAATTGCATTTAACCGCATGAAAATAAATTAAGATAACTGCGTTTGTCTTTCGTGTCCGTTAGGATTCTATACAATTGATTTGTCCGGCAACCACTACACCTTACTCACCTTGGCAACAAGATTCCTTCCACGCTCACTGGAGGTGTCTTCTTCCACTTCATATACACATAAACAAACAGTCTGCTACAACACGAAAATAGTCTGGTTAGCAAAGAGGCTTGGGGCCCGTTTTTCGAAACTTTCTCGAATAAGCAGATCGCAGTTTCGGGACGGTCCCGAGAAGACATTTCAAAGGAGGCGCGCAAACGAGCGCAACGTCTCCCAACATTGTGGGCCCAAGAATGTTGGATAGTGTTGGCAGTGGTGTGCAAATGGTGCAACAATTCTCAACGATGTTGCGACTTTCATTTGCATCACAATGTTGTATAGTATCATGCGAAGTGTTACTATCTCCATGGAGACCATGTGTAATGCGCGTGCGCTGCCCCAACATTGCTGAGAGAGCGATGCAAACGGATCCAACAATGTTGCGCTACGCTTCGGTGATCACGGAACAAAAGAAATGTTGAGAGTTGTATCAAAAGTTTGACCGGTTTCAATCTCCACGCAACAACTCCCAACAATACGCAACATCATGCCACAGGGTGTGCAAACGGACGCAAGATGTAACAACCAACAATGCTGGGAGTTCTTGGCCAACACTGTTGCATCCGTTTCTCCAGCCTAAAACTACGATCCGCTTATTCTAGAAGAGTCCATCAACACGTTTTCAAGTCAGGAAAGGGAAGAGGAATGGCAAAGTTTCAAGCTTAGAAACGTTTTCGTTTTCAATTGACGATACAGAAGGAATTGTGACACCCGGAATAGGCCCGAAAAGTTTTAAGTCCTTTGAGAAACGCGCCCCTCATTTGCAAATTAGCATGTTGTCTTCAAGGGGCGGGTGGGAGTGCAGCGGCAAGAGGGACAAACTGTACACAAAAGGTTCTGGCAATGAGAGCGATCCTCATATTAGAGTGGGGTTTCGTTTCAGGCCGGACGCCGGACGCAACGTCCGGTTGTTTGACATGTAACATCCGGTAGTTCACACACGAAATAATGATTTTTTTTGAGTGTGAAAACAATGCACATCCGCCAGCTGAACCACTGCATCCGGTACTTCCAAATGCTACCGAAACCCCTGTAATAAAATTGACGAAAATCAAAACAAAGAAACGTACAGCGGAACGCCACCAACCTGATTATCAGCACCAGTTGTGAAAGTGTGTGTTCTCCTCGTTGGGATGGGTGTATACTTGGGAATGATCGGACATAAAGGTGACCCAGAATCTTCCAGCTGTTGACAGAAATAAACAATAGGCCCAATCACCAACAAGCACAGTGCGAATGACAAAGACTATCACGTTCAGTGCAATGAAAACGTTGTATCGGAGCAATGGCGTCAACAAGCTGTCGCAAATGAAGAGCCCTGAGGATCAATGTTCCTCGGTTTCATGTTATTTTGTAGTTTACCGTATTTGTTCGGTCATAAGGTGCACTTCATTATAACACGCACCCCAAAGTTGGAAAGGCAAGCACCTCAGGCTCCCTAAATGAAAAGTTTTCTGCATTTTGAACAACTGGGCCCTCGTTGCTAAATTTCCCGAATGTTCAGTGATCTATAGTTGACTTCCTTCGACCTTCACATTGGACAACCTGTGCTAGTGAATTATCACGCTTGGCTAGCCACCTGCCCAGGACAAGTTTTGTCAAAAAATTTTGTCGGGCTCTGCCCCTCAACAAGACATCATCTTAAAGGCTACTGATTCCAACTCGCTTTAGAAAGCCTTAAGATGTCAGTGACTAGTTCCCAATTTTACCTCAACACTTATAGTTTTTGATGTACATTCTACTTCATCTGGCTCATCATTAAGTTCTTCCTCTCTGCCCTGGAGCAAAGATGCCTTCAAACAGCAAGCAAAACAGAATGAGAGTTTTCAATACCAAAACGAGAGTTATAGGATAATAATGACAATAACTTAGGGCGCGTTCGATTCACCTACTCCGGACCAAGGATAAACGGAATAACCTCTAGATTTCTTTGGTGGTAAATTTAGGAAGATATCTCTATGAACATTTTGTCGGGAAACGATGATGAAAACCTCCTTTGTATTCTGATAGCATAAAAATTCTCCTAGGTGTAATTTTGAGAAGTAAACCTTCGTATTCCAATTCCGGAATAAAGCAGGTGAAACACGGTTCAAAATAGTGCAACTTTTGTTGCTCAACAATTGTTGACTGAAAAATGTTGCAGAAACATGTTGAACGGAATAGAGCTTGCCTCTCTCTCTCTTCGTCCAACTGCGTTCAACAACGTTCAACATGTCGAACGGCTTGTTTCAACATTCAACATTCAACATGACACTTGACACACGGTTCGACATTTTTCAGTTTTGCAAGAAGGTGCAACATTTGTTGAACAAATGTTGAACTCTGTGTCACCGCCTTATTTAGGCCAATCAAACGCACCCTTGATGTAAGTGGCGTGGTTTTGTAGCCGAGCGCAAGTGCTCTACTGATTGGGGAGACCTCAAATCAAATCAGATCTAGTCAAATGTTGGTTTCTGAGGGGAAGGAAAACTCGTGTACTCGGAGAAAAACCAGCTGTCGGAGCAGAGAAAAGAACAAACAACAAACTCAACCCACGTATGGCGTCGAGTCCGTGAATCGAACCGAGGATACATTGGAGGAAGGCCAGCATGATTATTACAATCACTACAGTAATTTTTGGTTTCATTAATAATCTAGTTGATCAGATCACCCGAGATTAATTTAATCTACCTGGATAGCAGCCCCATAGGCTAAAACACCATCTGGATTAAGGGACTGCAACAATTCTTTATCCACAAAATACTCTTGCACCAACTGCTGAATCCTGGGAATGCGTGCTGAGCCACCCACTAAAATAACCTTGCAAGCAAAGAAATCATATTCGATATGATTGATACACTACAAAAACTGATTAAGAATTAGCTGAAACATATCCAATGTGCTGTGAAACTACATGTAAGATAACGTTACGTGTTACCTGGTCAACATTATCTTTTGTAATTTTGGCCTTGGTGAGAACTCTATCAATGACAACAAGACTTTGTTGAAATAAGCGTAAACAGAGCGATTCAAAGCGAGCCCTGAAAATGTAAATACAAAAACATTGTTAGAATAATTTTTTTTAATGGAAAGTGAGGCAGGCATACTTGGAAAAAATAAGAGTTCTCCAAACACAAGTTGAGCTTATGACGTTCCTTTTACCAGTTTGGTATCAGACAATAGTGCCCTTCAGATTTCACTACGAGTGCACGAACAAGTATGGGTACACAAGTTTCAATTTTCAAACTAGTTGAGACAAGTTGCACAGAAAGTAGAACTGGATTCTTCTTTCTGCAACAGTTTCTGCAACTTGTGTCACGACGATTATGTTTTGCCTTTGCAAGGTATGTTACAAAGGCAAAATGCACACGTTTTGTGCAAGTCATCTTGCAATGGTGTGTGATCAATACCTTGAAACTTTGCTGTTCAAGTCTATCCCATCATAAAGAGACTCGATAGCGCAGGTAGCTGTATCTCTGGATGACAGAACATGTTTACAAGTTTCAGCCCCTGCTTTAAGTTTGGCCATTGCTCTAGCATTGCCAGTAACATCCAGTTTCCACTGTCTGCAACCGCAAACAGTACGAGATTAGGTTGTAAACATGAAAAACGTTCACCTTGAATTGGCTACAGAGTGAAGTTGAAATTTGAATTTACCCAAAAATGGATACGAAAGAAGATAAGAAAAGAGACCTTTGAAATTTCCTCTGGTCGTCTGATTTTTGTTATGTAACCGGTATGTATTGTTTAATTCATTTGGCACTCTTGTGCTATACTTTTCAATAACTCTGTCAAAATTGAAATATTTTCCAAGAAACTTTAGCAAGCATCTTTCTGAAGCCATATTTAGGTCCCCAAGAACCTCTGCCACAGTGGTATACATGACAGTAAGAAGTAGTTTTTCTTCCTGGGCCCGGTTGTTCGAAAGCCGATTAACGCTAACCCTCGATTAAAAACTAACCGCCGTTTTTATTTCGCCCTCTGAAAACGCTTTCAAAAAGCGGTTTTAGACCGAAGCGGAAGAAAAGTGTAAGTCACAAGTGACAAGCAAAAATCGTTCAGGAAAATCTTTGTGAATTTGTAAAGAAACTGGAATCAAAGTTCACTCTAACCCAGGGTTAGCTTAATCGGGCTTTGAACAACTGGGGCCTGATGGTGTATTCTCAAAAATATATTCCAAGTAACTACTATCCATCACAAAGGAGGTTAAAAGATCACATGCATGGAAACATGTGTTGGTGAATAGATTGGCATTCGATTCTGTCATATTGAATTAATTAATTAATTAATTTTATTTATTAATTTTATTAATTAAGTAAATCAGGTTTCTTTCCCAGGATTAATAATTTTGTAAAGCACAAGTTTGCTATCTGAATAGAGGGGCATCGAGAGAAGGTCAACAACTGTAGCGGGTGATCACACACAGGGCATAGCCTTAATGTTCCATCATCTGTGGCAGTTATTGCAAGGGAAGATGCCACAAGGAAGAGACAAATACCCGCTAAGTAAGTCCATCAAAGTACACTGCCAGACCAACAATGAATCAAGATTAACCGCTTAACAATAAGCCAACAGCCTAATACCACTGCCCAAACATGCGGTCATCTGAAATCAGGCAGATGTTGAGCACACAGCTACATGTCGCATGATCTTTTAAGACCCCAGCTTTTGGTCTGGCCAGGATTCAAAGCCCCCACCCCTTGTACGGAAGACCAGTGCTCTACCAACTGAGCTAACCAATCAGCAGTTAAAGCAAAGATGATAATACAAGCTCCTGACATTTTTGTCCCACATTTTCTCACCACCTGGACCACAACTCTACCACTTGAGAAAGATTTCACAACAGAACTGAAATCTTGTGCTTCACAACAAATTCTAAATTCTGGGAATGAAACCTTATTTGCTCTGATCTAACAATAATTTACTTTTTAAACTCGCTGGCCAGATGTTGAGCCAGTAACTCATCAAATTTCACTCCACCCAAACTGACATCATCCTCTGAAGCCACGACTCTGTACATTCCTCCATTTACAGCTATCACAGTAACATTAAGTGTTGTCCCTCCGAGTCTATACACAAGCACAGTTCTAAAAAAAGAACATTGCCAGTAAATAAAGAAAGAAAATTAAAAGAAATAAAGAAACTGATGTATTGAGTTCACTGCCTTTTCTACTAGGGATCCCAAGGTCCATGACGATGATATCAATGAAAATGCCAATTATATTTTGCAGCTGATTTTTTTTTAACTCCTTCCTTCATGTTTTTTTTTTTTTAGTTCATTCAACTTCTACATACTAGCCAAACTACTGCTGTATCCAGGAACTGACAGACTATTGACTTAGGAGGAACAGATAGAAAATTAACATTTGTTGTTGTGTGCTCACGTTTTCCTTAGCACTTAAGATTTGGTCATGTCACACTGCAGATTTGGAGAGAAAAGGAG
>BLFK01000172.1:866169-868669 GCA_014634185.1 Astreopora myriophthalma | reverse complement strand
GACGTCTCGGGAAACAGACTTTGTCACTAAAAATAACTTTACTGAAATTCACATATCCCAAAGGCTAGTCCGGGTGTTTCCCTCTCTGTCCCATTATCCTCTCTTGGTTACACATGGTCCGGGGAATCACATTTCTCCCCCTCACTGCCTTGTCGGGAACAGGATTGGTTGTCGTTGACGCCGCACCTGAAAGCAGCTAGGCTGTCTCGGAGCTGCATGGTACAAGCAATCCGAGGACCGGAATCTCGGAGCTGCATCGTTATGATTCAACGTCACTTCAGCAGAGGCCGGATCTCCCGTCACAAATTATAATCTATCAAGAAATCGAACTCACCCCTCACTCGACTAAGGTTGTTTTGGTGGATGAACCACGTCATCCCTTGACGGATCATTTAATTTTTGAGCTTGGGAGGAGGTTGGGGGAGGGGGCTGGGCAATTAAGAAAAAAATAAAAACAGAAAATCGTCGCATGTAAAGATGGGGAAAAAAAACTTCAAATACTGAAGTAAGAAAAATATTGTGCAACTACTGATGCTGAAAAAAAAAAAAGAAAGAAACTCAAAACAAATTGTCCAACTTCAACAAAGAACTGGTTTGAAAGGCGTTCAAGCTTGGTGAGAAAATGAAAAAAGACATCGTCAATCCCCTGGGTTTGGTCATTTCCCGTTGTTGTTTTGCGGAGGGGGTCAAAGAAATGTACGAAAATATAAAACGCATATACACAGCGATTGAACGTGTTGCTTTTGTGGCTTCCTCGTTGACGTTGCCTTCCTCACGCGTTGCTTAAGCTCCCTATCGTCTCGGAGGTACGGCTTCCAGCCCTTTTAACATCTTTACCTTCTTTCTACACTTTTCCTCTTTAACCTCAAAGATTGCGCTTTCCATGATGCGCAGTTGAACACGCAGATGACACTGAATCTCTGGTCCATTATTAGGATGCCCGCATTTGGTCTTTGCACACTCAGTCGCCAATGCCCCGACAGAGAAGACCAAAATACCAATGTTTTGCCAAGGTTTTACACCTTTCGGTTTTTCCGTGGTTAGAGAAAAACTCATCTCTCAGACGGGTAAATGCTCCTCATTGAACTAATTTATTTACTTTGCTGTGTTAACAGAGTGGTAACTCCCTCCTTCTGAATGTGAAGATATAAATGGTACAGACCTTAATGCTATGATTTGATATGACAAAGGGATAACGAATCAAGTCAGTTAACTTTCACTGGCGGGAGCCTATAAGTAGGAGAGCATCCATGTTATAATCCGGGCCACCGGGACAGGAGTAGATGAGGTTATTTGTAGCTTTTGTAATTCCCGTGAAAAGTGGATGCCATGGTTGCAACCGCTCTCCTCTGTGCAAAAATGCGTGGCATAAAGAATGAGCTGTCAATCGCTGTCACGCTAAGCCATTTGATTGGACGAATTGGATGAGCGTGCCTGTCTCTGTTTTTTTTTTTTTTTAGTGCGAAAAAAAATGTCGTTCCAAAAATAGCTCCGTTTACTCCTGTGTTGGCGAACGAACCCATTGGTGGAGTTGGATGCTGCAACGTATGGGCTCCTAGCTGTCACTAGACATTGCTTTCCTTAACTTCAGCTATTCAGGCATGGCAGAACTTTTGTTGCTAGTGATCAAGTTCTGGCCAACATCACCCTTTTCTGTCTGTGTTTTCAAGTAGCTTCCCATATCTAGTCCTTCTAGCTTGTTGTCGCTATTATTTCTGCAGCCAACAGGGGAGCCAATTAAGTTCATGGATGCTTGTAAGAGAAAGAGAAGAGCAACTCCAAGAAAATGACAAACCAAGGCACTGGCTATCTGTTTATCTGCGAAGAAAATAAAGAAAACAAAACAACAACAGTTACTCAATCTTCATTTCACAAAGGCCTTGGTTTTGACCAATCCATTTGATCCACCAGTACAAGCTTTTAAAAGGGCCTTCAGACCGGCCCTTTTGGGCTGCTGCCGAGGAAAGTGCTTGCAGTGTAACTTGGGGATGTTTTGCTACACAGAAGTCGTTTTATGTAACAGTACTTTATCATTCTGAGAAAGAATAATGACGTCATTGGACCATGCCCATGATCACGTGACCAAAAACGAAAGTAGTCTCTGACCATGGAAGTGTGTCATTTTGATTACCGTTTCTCTGTGGATATATTATTTCTGCGTTGACATGAGACTATGCTTAGATTTAGTTTTATAGCCTTACGCAGATTAAACCTTGACATTCTGGGAAATGTAAGCATTGTTTTGTTTGCAATCATAGTTTAAATGGTCTGTTGATGAAAAAATTAAATTTGAAACAAAGACTTAAAATTCACCATCTCCATTACAACAATTGAAGGACTCAGAGCAATAAATGTCATGTGACTCTTTTAGTGTGTTCCACTTCAGTGATAATTTTTGCAAAATTGTAGCCAAATTTAGCACAATATGCCAGGATTAAGTTATGGAATTACCTGTCCCAAGTGGTGTGAAGAAAACAATGAAGAAAAAGAAAAAAACGGG
>BLFK01000172.1:849634-854634 GCA_014634185.1 Astreopora myriophthalma | reverse complement strand
AAACTACGGCAGTTATTGCGGTGTTTGGTTTAAAAAAAAAACCTGCACAAGACAGAGAGATTGTGAATTCCACCTCTTCCCCTCCCCCTACAGTTTATAACAATCCCGTTGCATTTTCGCGCCTTTTGCAGACCAGAACTGTTGTCTTCTGTTTAATATGGCAGCTATTAAGTCGTTCGATGTAAGTAGAGAGGGGAAAGACTTACGAATACGAATGCAGGCAGGAGACATGACAGTTGCAAGACTCTCTCGGGCATTTCAGGCCTGTAAACAACGCACTGTTGAGTTTTGTTTTGGGCGGGATTCCCAGAAGTATTTTGTATATTTTACCGATTTCTGCATGAGTTTTTCTTCGGTGAAGAAACAAATCTTTGACAAAGTCCACATTTGTGGCATCCATGTTTAAAATTGGCGGGTACCAACGTTACTAGTGCCAGGGCCACACCAATTTGAACCAATGACCGTGGCAACTAGAGTACGCTCCCTCCCCTCCCTCCTTGACACGTCAATCAGGTGCCCCAGGACTGGGCCAGGAAAGGGTGGAACAGTCACGAAAGGTATAAGCAAAAGAGCAACTTAGCCTACCTCTACTGCGTCAGCTTTTGTTCTCGTTCGGCGCGATCAATTTTCAATTTTGTAGTCCAAATACTAAATTGAAAATTGAAATCAATTTTTGATTTTGCTCAATGAATTTTCGATTTTCCTTTAAGAACAAAATTAAAAATAGAATCGATTTTTCAATGTTTGTTTGTAAAAGCCGATTGGTTTCCTGTAACGATATTCTATTTTTCATTCATATGAAACCTAAGAAATGGCAAAATAATGTTAAATAAAGCGGTACTTTAAATTTACTATTTAAAATATCAGTGTTTTTCTAGAATATTGTAATTTTGTTTCAAAAAACAGAGACGAACTGATAAATAAAGAAAAACGAAAAGCAAAATTTCATCTTCGTTCTAAATTGAAAATGAAGTGGACGAATGACACACGGACCCTGGACACCGGCTTTATGTTTAGAAAAAAAATAAATGTTGTTGCGATTGATACAACTTTTTGTTCATCTCAGTGTCGCTCGGGTCTGTCTGGAAACAGCATTCAATCAAGAGAACAACTGTTATAGTACATGTCCTGATTTACGCGCAAACATTACCGACTTCATCTTTCGCCTCCAAAGCATACTTTCAATTGGGATTAAAGATTGCGTGACGAGCGAAAACACTCTTTTGTTGAATCCATCCGGGCATCCTGGCTCGAACTACGACAGCAACAGTCAGAGGACTTTCATATATACGAAGAGTTGAAGTTTATGCCTAAAATGCAATATTTTGACACGGAGTTAAGAGGACCCAAGGCCTTGTTTTTTAAATCCGTATCTGGGCCAGTCCTAATCCGCAGTCCGCGTTTTATACCCGGTCCGCAGTCCGCGTTTTATACCTAGTTCACATTTTATACCCGGTCCGCAGTCCACGTTTTATACTGACCGCTTTTCCAACCATTTTCGGTTGAAACGCGGTCATTCCTGGCAACAGTCATTACCAGACTTCCGTGTATCCGCGGGGTAAACATGGCGGCTGCTGACTGTGCTCGTGCTGACAAAGAGCGTCACGCAAGTAGCAGCTTTTAAGAGCCCGCGAAAACCGCAGCGGTTGCTACCAATGCTTTTTCAACCGTTTCAACCCAGTTCGATGCAGGTTGAAAAAGTTGAGCAACCAAACCAACCGAAAACGGTTTTTTGCCAATAGAACACGAAAAAACTCAACCAACCCAACCAAACTGAAAACGGTTGACCCCAATACAACACGACCTATGTAAACACGGTGGTTACATGACACGAATTTTGATTGGTTATTTGTTGTCAGATGCGCGCTTTGATTGGCTGGTAGGAAATATGAGCCTGTATCAAGACAATCGATTTCAATCAAGAAGTAAATAAACAGCATCTCCCTTCATTTGTCGAATTATTTTTTAGAAATATTTTATAAAGCAATAGAGCACTTTTTTCCGTGTTTACATAGGCACATCGAAACACTCGGGAAGTTGGGAGAATTCTCGACAGTAATGGAAACGGTCTGGATATGTCGATATTTTAAGAAACAACACAACACTTTTAAAAAACATGTTTCAACAGAATCTTCTGTTAATTAACTATAAGAACAAAAGGAAACATGACAATCTAAAATATTACAAAGAAAGTTTTAAATTAATATGATAAAGTTGATGATTTAGTGTAGGTTTTTCCCAATGAATATGAATGGTTTCTTTTATCATAAGTTGGAAGGTATTCGTGATAGAACGCTAGTAGATTTATACTAAAAATATATACCTTATATTTTATAGCGGGGCCGTTATCTGTTTTAGACTTTTAAATTTTGAAACTTTTAGATTCTTATATATATATGGAATTGTAAATAAGCATCGAAAAACCCGATTGGGAATACTTAATAAAGTATGTATGTATGTTTTATCAAACAGAATTTTAATCTACATAATAAGGTGCCCGGATCGTTTTACTGGCATCAATATAAAGAGGACCAGGTTTTTTTTCTGTATCTCTAGCTATGATATGTTCTGTGATTGAGGGCTTTTATACGGACACCGACCACATGAAGTTGACATAAATTATGACTGTTTGGTCTGATTGTCGTAGGTGGATCATGATAATTATCAACTTTTAGTTTAACCCGATGCTTTTGAAATCAGTTACGATTTTTTACAGCTTTCCCCTTCCCATAACTCAAGTAGGAAAGCGTATCAACACCTGTGTATTTACCAACTGAACGACTGGAACAGGCTAATGCACAGTAGACCAGTTAGCCTAATATTTATTTGCAGGCAACCCAGTAAACGCCAACAAGGCGTCTTGTCGTTGTTTTTTTTCTTCGTAGCCACAAATGGTAGTGAGTTTTTTTCCGATTCCCCTCCCCCGGGAAGTGTCAGTAGCGACATTAAGACTTTCACCTGACTTAACTCGCGACTTGAAATCGGGCTGCGCCATCGAATCAGATGTTTGCATTATCGTTTTGCTTCTTATTTTGCTTCTTATTAAATTTCCAGTATCGTGCGGGAAGTGTTAGAAGGAACGTGAAAACGACTTCTGGCGATCCAACCCGCACCATGAACTCGGATCTCCCGCACGGAGTGCGCGTGAAATATCATTGGCCTCATTGGAAGCTTGAAGTTTGCATTGCTTTTATAATATTTGGCGCTATTTCGAAGATGATGCCCACCTTTTCAGAGTTCAGACTTTGCTTTTTTTAGCTCATTCCTAGGCGCAGTGGATGAGGCATTAGTTTGATGAAAGATGTTGGAAGTTGCAACCCGCGAACGGTAGTGATTTCGCATTGCCCCTTAGCAAAAAAAAAAAAACGAAATTAATTTTTCGACGAAGCCCATGGACTGATATCATGCAGTCTAATATACAACAAAGTTAACATTAGATTTCAAAAAGTTGCAACATGGGTCGAGAAGTTGACACGTTTGGGGACCCCAAGCGGGTTTATTTAGCACAAGCTTTTGTAGTTTTACAATTTGTGTTAATCGTTTGTGCATCCCACGGAAACACCCTTAGGCGTCTTGTTCTTATCAATAGTCTCTCTTACTCAAGTGTATGGATATCGGAGGACTGGGGATCATCCAGGGGTGTGGCTTGGCTTAGGCCGCCTTGATGATCAATGCAGCGATTTAAGGGAAAGTTCATTTAATATGACAAGGGGGGGGATTTTAGCAGCCCCCCCCCCCCTCGCTAGCGGCTCAATGTTTTAGGAGCCCTCTCCCTCTTGGTAGTCGAAAAAATTCAATTCCTTTGCTCCCTTGAAAAAAGATTGCTAGACTGTATTAAATTTATTTACCGTTATTGCGTCTTCAATGGTTTATACTATGACAGACTTGAGATCCAGTTGTGATGAGATCACAAGTTACAAGTTGAGTTCTCGAGTACTTATTGTCGCAGAGTGCCTACCTCTACTCCGATGCTTCACACATAGTTTTCATGGTAGCGGCTCATCCATGACCCAACCCTCCGGCCAGATCTGGAAAATTGGCATGTGTCTGTTTCCGTAGCAGATTTTGAAATCTTGTTGAATCTATGTGGTTTTATTATAAAAGGTTGGAGCATTTCTAATTTTTGAAATTTTCTAAAGCATTTTTGGGATGAACAAGAGTGTAATAATTATTGAGACTACATTTGTTATATCTGTAAACCACGTGATATAGCTGAGTTGCACAGGTAATTAAATTGTTGAGTTGAAAACCATCCGATCTGTATGATGTCATGTGTTGGTTTTGAAGTATACAAATTTTCGGAGCCCCCCCTCCTAGCCCAACCATTTTTTCAGAGGCCCCCCTTCGGGTGTCTAAAAATTTTCGGAGCCCCCCCTCCCTTGTCATATTAAATGAACTTTCCCTAATTCAGACTACCTTGTTGACCCTAACCCATATCCTCAATATACGAAAGCAAGAGCCCATAACCCGGACCGTACAACTTCAATATACTTGTGTCACGGTGTTTTGTTTGTTTGTTTGTTTGTTGTTTTTTTTTTCACGCGAATTCAATCTCCCACAGGAGCCTTGCTAGCCAATCATAAGCCTTGCATAATTAATTGCATGGACGCGTGCGAACTGGAACTGAACTTTTCGCGAGAAAAAGATGTCGGAAAATAGCGCGGTCTGTGAAAATGCCGTGACATAGTCCTAATATGGGAGTTGTACCCTCCGGGTTATGGGCTCCTGACGAAAGAAAAAAAGGGTATTTTTCGTAATCGAATTCCATCCCTCTGCCATCACCCTCCTCCTCGACCTAAAATTTCGATTTCTCCGGTGAAATTACGAAATTTTTCCATTGCCCTTTTCTCCAAATACGGAGCTAGTCGGTAACCGCCGCCCTCCCCCCGCGATAGGCCATTTCCGAATTGCTGTTTGCCTCTGTTTCAAAGCGAATCTTGGTGCTAAACCATTCAAATGATAATGAGTTTGATTTGCATTAAAATACAAAACCTATTTGC
>BLFK01000172.1:837134-844634 GCA_014634185.1 Astreopora myriophthalma | reverse complement strand
GATTATCTGAAAAAAAATCCACATCTGGCGGACCAAAGCTGGTTTTGCCAAAACAGCTTTAACTACGATCGAAAAAGAAAAAATAACTCATTTCTTCAAATTTCGTTTTTCTGTTTTTTTACTTGAGCAAAACTTAATGGGCCGGTTATTTGGACAGAGTTTAGCAGGCCTTTAGCAAAACCGCGTTCCAAGTCATTTTCATTTTGGCCAACACTAGTGTATGTATGCCGTTCGTGGTCGAAAACAGTATCGAGAAGGCCAGAGCAGAGGAGAAAAGCATTTATCTACTTGAGGCAACTCACGTTTAGACAGGTAGGGAGGTGAAATGACTGTTGTAAACCGCGGTCTAAGTTAGACTTCGTTTGAAATAACCGGCCCAATCTCTTTAAAGAGTCGCGAATTCCTTTTTGCAACTGAAAGGGAAACAAACCCTGATAACTCTTTGTTTTTTCCGAGATCCTTGTGTTCTCACTTACCACACATATCGCCCTGATAATTTTCTTGTTTAAAAATTGAAGTAGTTTCCTATCACTTTCAAAGACTTTGTCGCTACTTCTGAGCCCTCTTGTTCTTCACCTCACCCGCTAACAGTTAAGATTCTCCTCAGGGCTCTCTCTTTTCCGTGCATTAATCATCACAACCAATCGCTTCAAAAGGGAACAAATGAATTAAGGCTAAGTTGTTTTAACATTTACGTTCTCTTTGTTAGCAAACATCACACATCCTCCTCAATGACCTTTGCCGCTGTCCGCTTCTTCCTGGCATCCTCCATTTAAACAATTGCAGCAACGAATCTAAAGGAACGGCGCATGGGATAATTATCTTTCACGGGTCTGTCAAGTCAGGTGCATCTCAACATTGAGTTAGCACCATCGGTGCCACGACACTATAGGCGCAGTTGATATTAAACTCGCAACTGAGTCGCGATTTGCATTAAGGATTTGAGTCCGGGCATAAACGTGCTAATCTCTGAAAAGCTACCGCTGGATATAAGCCTCGTGTGCGCCATCAAACCGCGCGGATAATCTCTTCCCTGACAAGCTGTAAAAAAAAAAAAAAAAAGGGAAAACAACAATGAATGCGAATGTAAATCATACGACACAGGTAATTAGCCTGTATGCCTCAAAGGTCCTCAAGTACAATATGTCACCAACTCCTAAAAAGACAACAGCGAATTTGGAGAAACGCTGGGTGGGACTTTTCACTTTTACCTTGCGCTATTTCATGAAGGCCATCTAGAATGGCATTTGACATCTGCAATAACAAAAATAGGAGATTCAAATAAGAAATGATTCCTATCAATAATCTCTTTTATTATATAAAATTGAGTGGTATACCGAGTGGTAGCAAATCGATAAAAACGCTATCCATACATGTGAAATATCATTTTTATTTCAAAAACCTTAGTTTTTGAAATAAAGAATACATGTAAAGCATCTTTTTGTTGTATTGTGAGGATTTTATATAATAAAAAGAAAATTACATGGTCGCTTGGAGATACGAAATTTCTCTTCTCATGTTGAAAAATATTTCACTCGTTTGCTGCGCGCACTCGTGAAATATTTTTCAACAGTCGAAGAGAAATTTCGTATCTCCGCGCGGCCATGTAATATCCTATATTTATTCAAGTGCATGGATATCGGAGGACTGGGGATCATTCAGGCGTGGAGTCGGCTTAGGTTGCCTTGATCATCGTGTTAAGGGAGAGGCCCAATGTTACTCTCAACAAACGAACGATTTAATTCAGACTGCACTGTTGACCTTGGATATGGTAGCGGAAGGGACACGGCTTCCAAACCTTTATCTCATTCAGTTATACGAAAGTCGAAATGGAATTTTTTTCGTAATTCGACTCCACCCCACAGCCACTGCCCTCCTCCTCCGCCTAAACATTATGGAACTTAATCGAGGGTTTACATTGCGAATTGAAGTAGTAGGACGATGGAATAAAGTAACAGGAGAATCTAACAGAAATAAACTCATTGGAGGGTGCTACAGGCCATCCAAATTTAGCGAGAGAATTCCACTTGGTAGCCGGAGAATTCTCCGATCTCCGATGCCTAAAGAACATCCTGTCAACCAAAGGCGTTTTTTACGCGACGAACGGCAACAGGAAGTGAGGCGTTATCCCTTTCAACCCACCTTGACGATGCCACATTTGTATTGCTTAGTGTCTTTACTCTCGTAGAGACGACCTGCTCGCCAATTTGCGCGATACTACAGACCGAGAATTTAAAATAAGTCCACTTCCGGTTGCCGTACGTCGTTCGATCCCTAAGGAGTAGTCACGGGATAGCGAAATTTGCGTTCCTTAAATTGGCTAAAAAAAATCACTTCCTTCACTTGCATTTTAAATTCTTTGCATCTCAAATTAAGCTTCTCAAACTAATTAATAATTCATGAGCCCAAACAAAAGAAATCACTACCATGAAGGAAGTTTGGATATGTGATCTTAATTAGCATAAAACTTGGAAACTTCAAATTTCACTGAAGATACTGATTCCTTTGAGAAGCAAACACTCAAAAGAGTGTTTCATCCTCTATCCAAGCACCCCGAATCCGGTCAAAAAACTCGGCCTTCGGCCTCGTTTTTCCACTCGCTTCTCGGTGCTTGGATATCTGATGAAACACTCTTTTGAGTGTTTGATATTATTACTTCAAATCAACGCCGGTGCCAGTAGATTCAGTCCTCAAGTCATTGCAATGGTGGCTCAGTGAAGACAGATAAAAAATGTAAACTGGTTTTTAAACATCTTGCTACGAAAGTTAAGATAAATGAGAAGGAAACAAGGAAACCACCTAAGAAAGAAAGTATTGAGACTGCGCCAATGAGGAGTAAACTGTGTCTTTGTACGAAGGTTTAATGAGGAGATCCAATCGAGCAGGGAAGCACATGGAACTTAACAACGCAGAGAAGGGGGTACGCGTGCACGTGGCCGCCGAGTGTAACATGATAAATAAATGGAATTACTCACCTTTTGCTCCCTAAGCTTATCGTACAGTGCCTCCAGTCGTTTAGATACATCATCGAGTTTACGCTTGGTATGCTGAAATGACAGCGATAATCGAAGAATCACAAAGAGCCCTTAAAATATAGGGTGTCCTAATGTACGTAGAATGTAGCAATATGTTATAGAACCGTTTTCAGTTGAGAGTCGAAAGTAATCACGTGATTACTTCGGCTTTGGTTTTGGGTTGCTTCATGATTGGATGAAAAAAATTTGCACCAACTTTCAAACCAATCAGATGCAAAACTGAAACAAATAGCGAGTTTTAGTCACTCCGGCTGTTTTTCCCGCGCTTGGTGCCGGCTGCGTCTACTTGCTTTGCGTTCTGATTGGCTAGTAAAACTGAGTCGTGAATTGCTTCGGTCTGTGGTTGGCTGAAGTGCGGATTTCCCTCAGAACGTGATTAGTAATGGTAATAGGACTGAGTGGAGTACAATTCAGGGAGTAATCGGGCGAGTAATTTCGCGAACAAGCGAAGCGCAAGCTGCAATTCCCGAAAGATGCTTACAAACGTGCTGCACTCACCGGGTTATTAGCAGTGTTCTTGCAGCTCTCAGCCAGGCCATTGAACGTTTCCTGAAGGACCAGGTGCTCAGACGGGATGGGACCTTTCATGACTGGGGCCGGAGGTTCCTGAATAAAACGACCCAGTGCATAATGTTGAGCCTCTAAATTAAAGGCATGCAGTGGTACTTCACTTCTATATCACATTAAGAATGGGAAAGGTGCGTGTCAAATGCTAAATTACTGATTCATTTTAGGTTTATAAAAAAGGATTTAGGCGATGTTAACAGGCCGCACAATTGCAACATCGTTAACACACAGAGCAAAATTATTCTTTTAACTTTGATTAAAATTACACGTTAAGAGATACTACAAAACAGTGAAATTATTCTTCTCTTCGGCGAGCAGTTCCGGAGCCAAGTGAACACGGATAAAGCATGCCCTGTCGACCAACAGGAACGAGACTAAAGTGAGCAGGAAAGATTTCTATTAGGGAAAGAGTGCTAAAAAGAGTGCTAAGTCAAGAGTGCTAAGAGTGCTAAAAATACTTAAAATTGACGCCGTTTGTTTTGGACATTTATTCAAAACTCTTAAGTTGTTCAATGAAAAAAAAATTAAGCATTTAAGTTGTTGACGTTGTCTGAAGTCAGATAAGTATCAGAACACGATACGACCGGCAAGACTCCGGCAGCTATGCAAAAAGTGCAAGATCTGGCCAGGCCACCGAACCTTCAACAGCCAAAACAACTTACTCCGTACTTTTCGTTTAAAAATACACCCAAGGTTATAAGAGCAAAAAAACTACCCTAGTGTAAGTTTCATTAGCAGCAGAAATGTTATGAAAAGTACTTCAACAAGTTAAATAAAAGTACTGTCCACAAAGGACCATTTATCCTGTTTAGTCTTTTAAACTACGTACATCTTTAAAATCCAGACAAGGCTTATCTCAGCGTAGAATCTTATGTGCATATTAGTACAACAGCCGGTTGAGGTTACAGCTTAGAGGGGGCGTTTAACGCGTTTAAAGCCAGTTTTTACGTGCTTTACCTCTTTAGGGAGTGAGTGCATAGCGTGCGGCAAGATGTGGTTAGGCGTCGGTGGCGGGGTGCCATCATATACCTGAGGAGGTTGTTGGCGGGGCATATCCCCGTAACTCGGAGGCGCACCGGGTGGGCCACCCCCCTGGGGCATCACTGAAGAAACACCAGAAACGGGGGAAGCACCTTGAGGCAAACCTACGAAAGTTCAAAGCATAAAGAAAGAAAAACATCAGTGAAGACGGAACTGAACGAGTTTGTTTGCAGTTGCAGTTTGTATTGTTGTTTGTCAAGGGAGATGGTACTCGAATCTTTGACTAAATTCGGGTGTCCCCTTTGGCAAGGGATTTGTCATCGTCTGGGGTAACGTCACGATACAGTGACAAAACCGCATGAAGCAGTTTTCAATTGAAGGACGTAAAACCAAAACCCAAAGTAACTACAGAGCCAATCACGCGTACTGAAGGAAATCGACCTTTCAGCCAATCACGAGACGAAGTAATTTACGACTTGTTTTGACCAACCAATCAGAACGCAAAGAAAGTCCAGGCAGCCGGCGCCAAGCGCGGGAAAACGAGAGCGACGAAGCGCAATTAGTTTTAGTTTTGTATCTGATTCGTAGAAAAAGTTGCCGCGAGTGTTTTTATCCAATCACAGGGCAAACAAAAATCAAAACCAAAGCAATCACGTGATTACTTTCGACAGTCCTGAAAACCGCTTTATTGGAAGGCACAACTCAGGAAAGGAATGGTTGGATAACTTTGTTTCTGGACTACTACTAGGAGAGCTCTAAACAATTCAGTTTGTCCTGACGGAAGATGGATGGCGTAAAATCTTAAGGGCGCTATGAAGTGGGAAGCCCTAAAAAGGCAGTAAAAAAAGTGCCATAGATTGTTTGCTTGGGGACAAAGCCACTGAAATCTTTTGGTCACAAACACCCCAAGCCTCGAGTTGATAAGTCTGGGAACGAGTTACGCCGGTGGACAAAGCAAAAAGTTTTCTGTCCCTTGGGACCCAAAATGGCCACCGTGTGATAAAGGCGTACAGAGGTAACCACACAAAAGTCACTGCTTTTCGTTTGCTCACTAGTTTGCATTTACACGAGAAATGCCGAGAGGTTCGTATCAAAACAAGGTCAACTACAGCCTCGCCTGCATTCAAAGGCCACAGTGAGTGACGTAAGATGGCTGCCCTTTTGTTCTGACATAAAAGGCAAACCATCTCACGTCACAATCATTCAAAATGGCGGCGCCCGGAAAGTTTAAAAGTGAAAACAAGCTAAAAATCAGTTTTTTTCCCATACCAAGGCTTTCTTCGAAAAATTTGCAAACAAATTTGATTGTAAACATTATTTCCTGCCTGTTGAAGTTACTTATTTGTAGGACTGGAGGTTCCCTTTAAAGAGTAGTTTTCCATTGAGTGTCGAAAGTAACAATGCAATAGGCGATTTGCATGATGGCGTCATTTTACTACCAAGACCAGAATGCTTTGTCAAAATGCTTTCTTAGGCAGATTTTTTTACTCTTCAGTGAATAACGAGACAATTGGTAAAATTTGCCTGACAACAGAAGCTACTCAATGCATTCTGGTATTGGTAGTAAAGTGACACCATCATGCAGATGGCCTATGATTGGATTAAAAAAAATCTGCGCCAACTTTTCAACCAATATAGAAAACTAGAACCAATCGGGACTTGATCTCGTTTTCGCGCGCTTGGCGCCGGCTTCCTTCACTTGTTTTGTGTTCTGGTTGGCTAGTAAAACCATTTGTGATTGGCTGAAGGGTGGATTTCCTTCAGAACGTGATTGGCTCTGTAGTTACTTTGGGTTTGGTTGCACGAAACTCAACTGAAAACCGCTCTAAAGCGAGTTCTTACATACCGACAGCAGAGGGCTGTTGATGCTGTTGTTGCTGCTGGTCCCCTGCACCGTTGTACAAAGGAGATGTGATAGGGGCTGGAGGAGTGAAAGGTGGAGCCTGCAGGTGAAATAGAATAAGGATCAGCGGTCTACAAGCAGAACACGGAGGCCATGGAGTTCACGGTCAGGGCGCAGACACACGTTACCCACCTAAGTTAGTACCAAGACGGACAGACACTATGCTTTGGAACGCTAAAACAAGAGTGTATTGTTGATGTCTTTGGCCTCTAAAGCACTGGCTAATCCCGTGTATCTTTACACCACCTTGTGGATAAGAAGCTAGGAACAACATTGAAACGATATAACTTTTTACAAAATGACACGGGCATACTCCTAAATACAAATCCGAGTTCTCCTGACCGGAGTTGATCCCATGGCCTCAGGCTTCCGGTTACTAGTTCGGATGTTCTACCACTGAGGTACCTATCAAGAAATGGTCAATTGTACTGGGTCGAATTCCGTTGCCTGTTGCAGTGGCCGAATTTTGCGGAGTTTCGGCGATGATGAGTAGATCATCTTCGGAAGAAAGCAGGTTTTTGAGACTAGCGAACACTTCAGTGTTTGTTTCCAGTACCTTGGGAGCTTTTACTTTTGGAGCATTAGTTGTTTCGCAACAAAGCAGGCAGTGCAGCAAATTTATCAGTTCAGTAAGTTAAAGGCGCTGTTACACTGTACAAAGTTTGGTGCACCTTGCATTGCAAGGCCGTTGCGAGACACGTTGCACGAAATACTCCACAGTGTAACAGCGCCCTTAACTTACCGAACATATAAATTCCTTGCACTGTTTTGCTCTATCGCAAAGAGCTAAAATCGTTGCGAGTCAAGTTGCAGAAACCATACCGTTGCAAGGTATGCTAAACCAGGTAATCTCTCATACAACTTGTCTTGCAATGGCGCTGCGGTGACGTTACCAAGTACATTCCACGGTGTAACAGCGCCTTAGAATACATGTAAATTTGCTCACCGGTTTCTTTGACCTCATGATGTGAGTGTCTTTCCAAGCACCCGGTTCTGGGAAAGAAAAGAAAAGAA
>BLFK01000172.1:824634-832134 GCA_014634185.1 Astreopora myriophthalma | reverse complement strand
TTGCCTGTATCCTAGCCAAGAGGTCTGGACCACCAGCAATGGCAAGAAGGAAAGCATCAGCCTGTTCAATGAAGCAAGAAAATATTACCACATTTCTCCAGTACACTACTGTGGATTAATACCAACCACATGAATGGACGTTTAAAACAAATCTTTCTTGCTGAATCATTAAATGTAGACAATTTTGGCAGGAGAAAATTGAACTGGATAAAACAATAATTATTAATCGACCAAGGAATTATATCTATCAATTGATCCACCAATCGATCAATCAATCAATCATTCAGTCAGTGAGCCAGTCAGTGAGTCAATCAGTACACCTAAATTACTCAATAAATAAAAATCAATCAATAAGTAGATTCTGTACTTCTTACTTTTTTTCCAGCAAAAGAAGCTGTGATCAATGGGCATGGATGCTTTGCCAAGACAACTCTCACCATGAATATTTTCATTATTTAAAGCATTTATGCACAGCTAAATTTAACAAAGTTAACAACAAAGAGTGGCGCGGATTGGCAGCACGGTTATCTTCAAAGAGCGGCAGCGGTCAGTGGTGCTTGGCCTAGGTGCATGCTCCTTCAGCCACATTGCTGCATTTGTTGGAGATCTTGCCGGCCATCTCGTGCTGCTTTCACCCAGTTGGCTTGCTTCCCCCCACCTCCCCTTCCTCTTTCTCCACTGCTTTTGTCAGTATGACGGGTGCCTGGATGCTCGGTGTGGGGGCTCATGGCTAGGTTGTGGGGATTACCAGCCATGGGAGTGTTACTCAATCCAGGGGCTGGCTGGCTGGCTGGCTGGCTGGCTGGCCTCCAGTGGAAGCCCATGGATTTCCTTTGCACCCAACCTACACTCTGCGATGCAACTGTTAACTGGCTTTTTGTTTGTGTATGTTTCAAAATCATCAACTTCATGACATACCATTCTATCAGCATGAAGGCAAACATCCACAGCAGCTTCAAAGTTTCCAGTGAGTAAGGCTTGAGTGATTAGACCATCAGTATCTACAGGAAGGAAGCGACAACTCATTTTGATTTTCTCCTCTGGGTGCGATTTTGCCAGTATTGATAAATATAGATATAATGTATATAATTTTCTCACCGTCATCAGTGGGAATTTGGAAAGGGGATGGTGCCTTCACTGGCTCACCAACACCTGAAATTAAAAAATATTTATAAAAAAATATACATATCAAAAATGTCAAAATGACCGTTTGAACCCCAAATCTAAGATGTGACCAATGAGTCACACCTTTAGTATGATTATGTTACCAGACCCATGAAATTGTCTTCAGTCACTCCACTCACCCATGTCTCCTGTGTCTACCATCAGTGTCCCCCCAGCTGCAATGACATCAAATGCTGCAGCTCCTTCACTTAGACTACCAGCTTCTGATAAGGGAGTCTGACAGAAAGATTTGGAAAGTGAAAACTTGTGCTGTATCAGAGTAAGTGTCCTTTGTCTAACACAAAATGGACCCCCCCCCAAGTTGAAAAAAATTATCTCCTAGATCCCCCCAAAGGTAGCAACCCCCCAAACAGTAAACAATGAGTGATCAAAGTACCTTAGATTCAGTAACTGAGGGTGTGCTTGCTCCACTTGAAAAGACAGTCTGACTCGACTTAGTACCTGCTTCCTGCAACAAAACAAACTGTCTGTTTAGCAAGCAAACTATCTTCAATTGAATAAAATTGGATAAAACACCATTACAGAACATGTGAAACAAAGGTAACAAAGGTAATCCAGTTACATACCCCAGTGGAAATAAGTTGCATTTTTTGAACCAGCTCTTCGGCATCAACTCCTCCTCGGTTACTACTTGAACTGGATGATGCGTAGGATGACGCAACCTGGTACCAATAAAGATTTCAGTTTATCGAGGGCATATCTGTTTTTACACGAGGAATAATACCATAGCGACAGCCTGTATGGCAATCATATTTACTGTGTAAGTAGATGTACCTTCTTTGATAATTCTATTGGATCATAGCCAAGAAGAGTCAGGAAATGCCTCCTGGGTTCTCTTTCAAAGTTAATCTGAATTTGAAAGAAACAAGTCAGCAAATTATTTCAATCTAGTTTCATTTGAACATTCCCTTGGCTGGTATTCATTATCATAAATGAGACACAAAGAAATTGAAGACAGCTGGGCCAAAGCATCCAAAGTAAAGTATCCTAAGTAATTTTTGCTCTGTCTTTTAGTCATTTTGCAAAATCAAGGCCAATTTCCACAGAATCAACTGAACTAAAATTTTGGAGTAAACTTTCTCAAAATTATAACTGCATGAAAAGAAGCGAAAAACAAACTTCCCCCCATATTTTTATTCTCGTGGACCCAGTGGCCACACGCCCTGTATTTTTTAATTCAGTATTTCTGTCATACAACTTGACACAGGTAATTCTTTAACTTAATCACCATTTCTTAACTTGGGGCATGTTTGTATGAGGGGAGCCAGCCTGGTTAGGTGCGCTCGCCCGGTAAACAGGCTGAAGTGTTTACATGGAAGATTCCACCCCGGTTTACCGGGATGAATTTCAGGAATTTGTTTACGTGTTTGTGACTGTCAAAGTCGAGCAAGGGATAAGAAGTGAATTTTCTTGTTTTGGTTCAAAATGAAGGTTCATTTTAGCTCTAGCAAGTATGCAATCGCATTTTAAAACAAAAGATGCTAAAATAATCCTGTGATCATGCACATCTGGCCACATTTTCAAGGCAACACATGCGTCACAAAAATTTTTCATCCCGCCAAACCAGGCTGGACCATTTAAATGAGAATTTTCCAGCCCGGCTTGCTGAGATCTCAGCAGCTCAGACTGGGATCTCTCAAGCGGGGCAGTCTGCCTTCCTTCCCATATAAATGAACCAAAATTTTAGCACAGAAAACAGGCATTAGCCAAGATCTCAGTAAAGCAGGCTAGCCTGCTTCATACATGTATAAACAGGCCCTTAATCGTCATGTGCAAGATTTCGCACAAACAACCAAATTATAAAACCAAACAAGCTCTAAAAAGTCACTTAGGGCATTTTTGCTTGGAGCCCTTCAGTTACAAATCAAACTACAATGATGATGATGATGATGATGATGATGATGATGATGACGCCAGTGATTATTACAATGACGTCCACTGCATGTTAGAAGCCGGACATTCAAACAAAATCAATGCACTTTTAATAGTCACCTTCAGGAAACTCCATAGTGTCCTTTCCAACTCATGTGTGCTGCTCTCCACTTTAGAGTTACAATACTGGATGAAGCTTCCTGAAGCTATTGCTCCCTCCAATTCATATGATCGGTTCACTAGTTCCTGTTCTGTTGTCACTTGACTAATGATTACCTGTTTAACAAAACAAAGATATTGAGGTTGTACCAAAAAAGCTCTGGGGCACTGATTTGGTTATCTTGTCACTTAAAATTGTCTCAATACATCTAGCTTGAAAACTCTAATCAGGGCTTTTTGAAATTGACCTAAAATCGCGTACAATCGCGTAATTTACTTATTTCCGCGTAATTCAGTGAAATTCGTATGAAAAAACACAAAACTAGACAAATTATATTTCTCAAAATTAAGCCAACTGATAACATCGATGTAACATAAATTTACTGTGAAACATGCTACACTTAAAAGGTACTCCAAAACATTGCCCATTGCAAAGGAAGGACACAAACAACTTCCACTGTTTGACTGTTATTGAAAGTACGTTAATGAGCACGAATAAACAAGCTGATACTGATTTTGAGAATATTCCTTGTATGATCTTGACTTTATACTTACTGCTACCCTTGCAACTGCATTGAATTTTTGCATTAAAATTCAGATAGACTTATTTGGAGCTCAATACACTGTATAAAATGTCATATAATTATATGTCGTGAGTTAAAGTAAGATAAAAGAAAAATCGCGTAATTTCCGCGTAATAGACCTCTCTTGCCGCACAATGCCGCGCTATTTGCCTTTCATTGCCGTGCTATTTCCCAAAATTTTTCGTGAAATGTGAGAAGCCCTGTCTAATCTCAGCTATCATTTTAATAGTCCACCTATGCCATATATTAATAAGAGCCTCTTGCTTTTACTTCCAAGATTAATTCTAAATTAAATGTGAATATTAATGATGAACAATACAGTAGAAAAAAATTAACGTTTGTCCTGAGCCATTTCTACATGTATCTTGGAGTCGATTTTATAAAAATATGACAGTCTGTGTTCTACATGTGTACCTACTGTTTTCAGGCAGGGAAACAATGGATAATTTTGTAAAATACAGTAATTGTAAAATTGACTCCTGGTTTTACATGGGAACTGCACCAGTAAAACAATGCCAATTTTATCTTTCTGTGATGATAAAGTAGCTGTTCAGGTTTTTATGCCGCTGTTACGAAATTTAGGGATGAAAAGTCCATTTTGTTGATCCATCATAAACAAACCTGGGAAACCGGGGAGTCCTTTGTCTGCCCAAAGGATATGAGTTTACCACCAAACTAGAGAAGAAAAAAAAGCACGCTCTAAGTTAACATTCAAAACAATCATTGAAAATGGTAGCTTATTGTACAGCATTTAAGCAACATTAATTTTTGCAGACTTAAGCCGCTGTTACACGTCGAAACTAATAGCTGAAACTTGTGTGCAACGGCACTGCGAAACAAGTTTCAGCAGGCGTTGCACTGTGTAACATGGTTGGTTTCGCAAAACTTTTTGAACTTACGTTGTGAGAAAAGTTTCATGAAAAGTAGAACCGCTTTCTACTTCTGCAACGGTCACAACGATCGCAGCGGTGATAAAAACGAGAGTTTCCGTTGCACACAAGTTTCAGCTAAAACTTTCAATGTGTAACAGTGGCTTTAAATGTGAATTACATGTACCATACACAACTCATGACATTTCTTTTAAAGCTACTAACTTGGAAGGTTTCATGGAACATTAGCATGCTTACGGATACATGTACATAAATTATACGTACTGCAAATGTAGCTCCACATGGTCGGCGCAGCCACTTGGGAGGTTTCTTTAAGGGGGCACTGGTTGGCACAGCCTTCTGTTGGTGCTGCTGCTGTTGCGCCTGCCGAATTTGTGCGGTAAAGGGATCATCTGAATCAAATGCACTCATGACCTGAGATAAGAATGAAGGATCTTTGAGTTAGAAAGTTGTGCAGTTATTTATCATTCATACATGCTTTTTACTATGACTACTGGTAAAAATTTCTTTTCACCTAATGCAGGGCTCAAAGTTAACGACCAACTGGTCGCAAATGCGACTAGAATTTTGGCTGTGCGCCCAAAAAATCATGTGTGGTCGCACCACCGCGCCTTAAACCCAAAGTACAGTGCGACTTCTCTCGTGCTTACTCACCTGACCATACTAACGTACTCCGATTGATAAATATAAATTTAACATAGATATAACACAACCAAGCACCAAATAATAAAGTTGTGAAGTATCCTGATTCTTTTATTTGTTTTCGTTGCGTTCAATACTACTGGAGTAGGCCAATATTGCAACACGAAGCCTGAGTCGCTCTTTTTGGAGCGTTAATTAGAGGAAGTATTCTTTTGGAGTGGGTGCTCCAAGTATTTGAAGCTGTGCGCCTAAAATTTTTAACTCTGCGCTTAAAATTTCGGCAGTGCGCCTAAAAATTTACACCTGGTCGCACAAGTGCTGCCAAAGCCAAAAATAAACTTTGAGCCCTGTAATGTCTTAAAATTAGTCTGGGTCACTGTTAACAGTGAGACCTGCTTTTCCTGTTGTGTCATGTAGTAGTGAAAAAAAAGAATGCACACGAATGCTGCACTTGAGAAAGTAGATCAACATACACAACATGCCTGGCAACATATTGTATTGCAGGTATTTTGTGTGGTAAATTAAGACTAGTTTTGACTAGTTAATATTATTTATTATCTGGGTAATTTTATCGTCATAACCAGGTATTTTTTTCTGACTATAGTTAGTTTTAAATCATTCTGTGGCATGGATTAATGGTAAGGCCTAAGCACTCATTTGAAATGGTTAGATTTTAAGTTAGGGTCACGGATACTACCAAAACACAGCATGTACTTCCTAATTTGGCATAAATTAAGTTTTGTTGGAGGTAAGTCTGGGACTGTAACATACAGTAATTTGCAAGTTGTCTGCTGTAGTCAACTGAATATGAAGGAGGGCCCTTAATCTGAATAGCTGGTTGAAACCAAAGTAGGTGAAAGGTAAGTTCCTTCTTTCTCACATTCTGGTGAGTTAGGTTCATGATAATCATACAAGATACAGATAAGGGAACAAACAGGAAGAAGACAGAAAAGTAAAAGAAAAACAGGCAAAATCAGTTGATTACAACCACAGCAATGGAAAAAATACCTGGTTAAAAAAATTACCCAACAAAAAATTTTAACTCCCGTATGTACATACAGTACTCACTTTTTGTTGCTGAAAATCTTGGCTCGAAGCACCTCCTCCCATGAGAGAAAACACACTGACATGGCCATCAAATGATGAGGAACAAACCATTGCAGGGTTTCTGGGGCACCAGGCAACATCAAAACTCCACTGGGCTGTAGTTGGCAGTTCATAGACAATCTATTGAAAAAACAGCAAACTTATTTCTGAGAAACTGAGGATTACTGTCTCAAGATCAAGAATATAAATCTTTTACTGCTACCATCTACATCTAAATCAAAAGCAACTTCCAACAGAATTGCACATACCTCTCCTCCAGCTTCTTGTGTGTTTGGATTCCAACAAAGAATGCGGTTATCCTGTGAATGTGTGGAGAAGAACAAAGCTCAGAATAGATTATTTTCAATTTGTAGTACAAACATAATTCCATTGTATAACTGAGTGTCTGACCAACAAGTCGGCTCTGTCTAGAGCTCTTCAAGCAATATTACAATAGGCATTTCCATCATATCAAATATGCTGATGGAATTATCTTCAACACAAACATGATTCCTAAAGCTACGGATGTCTGAAGTGTTTCACTGTGAAATATCAAGTGGTTTCCATCCAGTGTGATGGTAAGGTACAGTAATTAGCAGGAGTACCACTGTGCCAAATTCGATGTTATCAAACCCTTGTTGAAGGTCAGAAACCTTTCATTTTTCACAGATGAATAGGATAACTGAGTGATCTTCACGTACATAAAACATTTTGTTGCCAAATCTGTTATTGTTCAGTCTTCAGAAGGAGAAACTTCTGCTACTTAAACTTAAATGTGGCTAGATGCATTTTACATGTAGGTGAAGTTCATCTCATGTCAAGGCAGCCAGCTGTCGCCTCGTGTTTTCAGCACGGGGGCAACCCAAGACTTCTAGCAGGGACACTCTCTGGCACCATCATGTATTTGTCTTTGTTGCATTGCTCATTCAAAGGTCATGTGTTGCATGCACTTGCTTAGACACTGTTTGCTGCTTGTTCTGCTGTCATGTTTGGTGCCTGCTCCCTCCCTCCCTTCCACTCCAAGAAGGGTAAGTGTCTGGTAAGTATCCCACCAAATTTGCTCAGCGTGACGGTGAAAAAAG
>BLFK01000172.1:818971-824407 GCA_014634185.1 Astreopora myriophthalma | reverse complement strand
CCCCCCCCCCCCCCCCGCTTTAAAATCTTGCTTGTTTTCCCTTCTTCCTGAAATTAATTCCGAACTTTCCCTTGGTTTTTTTATCCCTAAAGTGGTTTGTGTTCCCTTGTTCCCTTGTTCCACAAAACCCCTGGGAGGGGCTCACTACTGTAACTACACAATAATTGCTTTGGTTTCAATAATTGCTTTGGTTTTCGTTTGCTCGACAACTGGATCAAATAACTTGCACAGACTTCTCAACAAATCAGATGCAAAGCGAAAGCTTCTTGCAACTTAAGTCACCCCGGTTTTCCGGCAATTGGTGCCAGCCGCCTTGACTTGTTTTGCATTCTGACTGGCTGGGAAAACCAAGTCGTGAATATTACATGGATTTGTGGTCACTTGAAGTGTGTACATGTATTTGCTTCACAACATGATTGGCTCTGGAATTTCTTTTGGTTTTGGTTTTGGTTTCATGACGCTCACAGGGTTCGTACACTACTGGTCCATCAAAATTCCAGGACTTTTCTAGGACCACATTTACAAAAATCCAGGATCAGGAATAGCCAGGAAATTAAGGTGGCTGGCAGCGGTTTCCTGTATTTTTTAGCACCTCCAGTTTGAAAGATCAATACTACCATTCTTTTTAAGTTGACACTACAATTATGGTATCAAACAAATGTCCAATCATTGGTGAACAATTAAAGATAATTTTCTTGACGTTACAAGTTACCATAGCAATGCTGTAACCTGTTAAAAACACCCATAATTTTAGCTTTAAGTGCTTGTAACTCAAAAACAAGCTCGGTGGCCCCCATTTTTTATCATCAAATAGTAATCAGTATATCAAGATTCAACTTTTCAAAGTTTAAAAAATATCCATGGGAGCGGATTCAGAGCCACCTTAAATTTTTGAAAGTGTCGACTTAAAAGGAATAGTAGTATTGGTCTTTTAAAGGAGAGGTGCTGAAAAATACAGGAAACTGGTGCCAGCCACCTTAACAACAGGTGCAATTTTGCAACATTTTTCACATTCATTTTTTGGCTGCAAAAAAACTTGTAAAATGTGAGCGAAGAAAATAAATGGGGCGCAGCACGAAAATCGGTGCGCAAAATTCTTCCCTCTGAACACCTGGAAGAGGCTATCACTGTCCGAGGAAAAGTCTAATTTTCCATGACTTTCAAGGACCAACAGTATTTCCAGGTTTTCTAGGCCTGGATTTTGAAATTTTAAATTTCCATGACTTTCCTGGTTTTCCAGGACCTGTACGAACCCTGCGCTTAATTGAAAACTGCTCTATCATTTTAATACTTTTACAAGCTTACTTTATGAGATATGTAAGTACTGTACATGGCAAAATTAATGAACTGGACTTCCCAAGGAAAGGAAATCACCTAGATCAATAAGTACTGCCCCTACCTTTGGTGGCCTTCCAGTACTTTCATTGGGGATGTGGCAAATCTAAGATCCCACATCTGTGAAAGTAATTCCATGCCAAATTACACAAAATAAACTGTTTTAAGAACTTGAGTACATTCGCATGTCATGGGATTACCAACACCTCAGGCCAAAAATCAGCATTAAAAAGCAAATTTGTGTTGCTTGCATGTAGCCCCAAAATTGAAAAAAAAAAAACTGGCAAATTCTGTACAGAAACTGACGAACAAATGCTAAAGCTGATAAGCACCTGTATAACTGGATATCTGTCATCTTCTGAGGCTAAGACCATTTGAGTTGCAACGTCTGGGTGCCACTCAACTGCTTTACATCGAATCTACAACAGTTTAAAAATAGGAGCTGTCAACCAATGCAGTAACTTTATTCATTATGTACAGTACTTTGGTTGATTGAAAAAGAGAGCAAATACTTTTGCATTAACTGGACCAACAATTGCAGGAAAATTGTTCTAGTGGTGATCAGTTAAATTGCATGATTATAAATTATGGTTACAATAGTATGCACGCTCTCATTGGCTGCTGAGTGGGCAAGATTTTCTTGTAATGACCAGGCATTGTGAAAATTTTTAAATTTGCCCTAGATCTTGGTGTAATAAAGACAAAAATTGTCTCATTTTCAAAGAAACTGTTTCTTTTGTCACTTCTGGTTTTGATCGCACGGTCAGGTTTGTTTCAGTTTAGTGAACATGACCCCAAATGACCTCTTGCGCACGCAAGCGGATATTGAAAATTCATATAATGAACAACTTATTAACCTAGTCCGTTTGGTCATTACAGGGAAATCTCAGACCTCTTCCTGGACATATATTGACCTCACTATTGCTGGGTCAATACCTCAAAGCTTCGTCCCGAGATTTCCCTGTAATGACCTCACTCTTGGTTAATAAGTGCTATGTAATTAATGTTCACACTGCATGCACTTACCATTGCACTCTGATCGCTGACTTTAATTATTGGCTCATTCTTCCTCAAATCCCACACAACACAGCGGCCACAGGGAGATGCCGAGGCCAATATGTGTTGCACCTGTCTGTTCCATGCCACACAACTGATGTTGTCTGGTGGTACTGTTTTACTTCCTGGTGTAAGGGGGCTGCTGGGATTTGCCAAATCCCAGATGTAAATCTCAGAATCACTAGCACCTGATGCTAATAAACTTGTTTTAAAAGGGTTGAAGTCGAGTGCTTGAACAGGGCCTTAAATGAAATAAAACAAAGCAGAAAGCTTCAAAAAATGTAGGATGTCCTTAACAGCAAGTACGGTACATTATTTATCTCTGAAGCATCTCAACGGGCCGGAATCGTAACTCCTCGAATTTGATAGCACTTGTAGCCAGCGCAGCTTTTTATGATACAGACCATGGTCAGGAAAATTTTTCCAGTCAAGTGTGAACATGTACTTACTTTCACGTTTGACAGATGATTGTCATTTTAATGACATTTGCATGGCTTTTTCTCTTTTCACGTCCATTCTCATAAGTCAAGTAAAGTAAATTGCTGATAGACATACTCATTGTTTTCTTAGCTCTTAACACTTTGTAAGCATCATATCCTTCTTTCCTGTCTCTTTTTCTCAATTTGAAAATAGGAATTTCAGAAAAATAAAAATAAAAAAGTTATTTACCAGTCTAGCTCAGTCCGTATAGGAAAAAAACTGTGCCCTTTTGGCCTCGGGCGGTACTCAAGACCCACCCGGTAAATAACATATATGTAATCATGAGTCAACATGAATTGAAGAAATCAATCACAACATCAATAATCAGTAAAAGGTTGACCATTTTTTTATTTTTCACGGGATCTTCAAAACTTACCAACTCAGTCTCAGACAGCTGATCAAGTAGAAGATTAATGGCACCATTTACCCACTAATTTAAAGAACTAGATGCAGTGTGTTCTTGCAGCTTACAGCAAATGCAAAACAAGAGTTGAGAATGTGAAAGCCAAACATTTGATGCTGCATACTAAATCAGGTGCACACACACACACACACACACCATTCTAAATTTGGTGAGTTAATGAGTGACTTCCTCTCATCCTTAACAGCATAGCTTTTGCTCCTTTGTCAATACAAATTTTAACATTTTGTGAATTGATGTTAAAGCAGTTTTTAATTGGTGTCGTAATTCAAAACCAAAGCAATAGGCCTTTTTACCGACATGGGGGCCAATATTGTTCTGAAAAAGATATTATGGGATGCCCAGGGGGCAAATTCCCAAACAACATGGGTATAAATTTGGTTTTGGTTCAATAATTATTATTTTCAAACCAGATCAATTTTCATATTTCCTTTGTCTCCGATCAATTATGGTGTTGAAGAAAGAACGTAAAAATAAAAGTGACCTGAAAATTTTCAAAGGAAAAGCAAATTAATTTTATACCCACAACATGTATGAAATTTCCCTTGGGCATCCCATAATATCTTGCACAGAACAATAGAATTGAAGATGGCCACTGTATCGGTAAAAAGGTCTACTATACCACAGAGCCGATAATGGTCCGAAGGAAGTGCATTGTTCAGCCAACCTCAGATTGAAGAAATTCACGACTTGGTTTTAGAGGCCAGTCAGAATGGAAGGCAAGTAAACACAGCCAATGCCAAGCGTGAGAAAACAAGAGTGACAAAGTCGCAATTATTGGTTTTAGTTTTGCATCTGATTAGTTGAAAAGTTCGTGCAACTTTTTTCATCCAATCACAGGGCAAATCCGAACCAATAGCAAACCAATTCTGTGAGCACTTTTGACACTTAACTGAAAACTGCTCTAACTGAAAACTGCTCTAGCCTCAATGCACCACTGAGTCAGGGAGGGGTGATTTTCTATAGCCAAATGCTTCATTCCTAATGTCTGAACTTTATAGATCCAGTTCAACTTAGTTTAATTTAAGATTACCTGTGTGTTTGGAAGACTGAAACACAATAGCATCATCAGCATCTCCAGATATTATTTTACTTGCATCATAGATACTGATAATCCCGTTGTCACTTCCACCAATCAGAAGTCCCGAAGATGAACTAGAAGAATCCATTCCATGTGAACCCCAGACAAGTTTGTGGAATCTAAAAATAGTAAGAAATTAATCCACTGGGTAAAAATAAATCTCTAAATGATTGTAGTTGACAAACATGCAGGTACAAAAAGGAAAACCACAAGTATCAACTTGAAATAAAATGATAATGCAACCCATCAATGATGGGCTACACAACATTATCCTCACATGCACAAGACTGTGCCATTTTGTTGACATATCTATCAGGCAACCAAACAGAGGATATATGTGTTATTGACTAAGCTTGAGGTCAAGATGGCTGGATATTGGCCAAGTTCTTTCTTTGCATTTTTATGGACTGAGACGAAGTCAAGGTCCCTAAAAATGCATAAAAAAATAATGAGGCCAACATCCAGCCATCTTGACCAAACAAGCGTGATCAATAAAGGATTTTATATATGGCTACACTTCTTTATTCTTGTTTTCCGTCAGACAATTTAACCGTTTTCATGCCTTCGCATCACTTTTTGTTTTAATTTTGTATTTCCTGAAACTCGTTTATGTTTTCTTTGTCTTGACTGTCTTCTGCCGCCTTTTTTGACTCCACTGCCAACATTGTCAAAAGTTACAAACTTTGTAAGTCTGCTTTACGCAATTTTTCATTCTTGCGCAGGAAACGGGCAGTCCTGAGCAGGCAAGATGGGCCGATCGTGCTCGCTTGGGTAGCCAATCAGAGCACAGAATTCACTTCATCTTGCCCGCTCGCGGGGCCCGCCATATAATAAACGGTAATATTGCTACCATTTCTCCAGAGTTCCTTTGTATGAAAGGAATCAAAATCCTGTAATTGCTCATTATGACACTCTAATGCAAAGTACAGCTGATAAAGGTTTGGTAGGCAAACCCTGTACATGTACCTGTGTTCTGAAGCCAACATTCCTTTAAGTGGCATCTCTGCATCACCACTTGACAGGTTGAGGGCAAAAATCTCAAGAGCGGCATTTGTGCTGAAAG
>BLFK01000172.1:806471-813971 GCA_014634185.1 Astreopora myriophthalma | reverse complement strand
ACAGCGAGATTCAAATTACTTTCAAGTGCGCTCCTCTTAAATACTTCCAATGTCTCTGTACAGTTTCACTCTGTCTGGCAACTTCTCTCCAAACAGTAAAGGATCGGCTCTGAACTCGACAGTCTCCAGTGGCATGTAACCGTACGCTCGGAAGAACTCGTTCAGGCACTCGGATCGCTCCACGAAATGGCTCGGGTCGGCCCACAGGGATTCTGTCACACAATCTGGACAGCGGAATCGCTTCCTAGGGGTCACCTATGCCGGGTAAATTATATGAAAAAATTAACTTTGTTGGAAACATATAGAACTAAAAGAGTAGAAAAGGGTATCAATTAAATCTCATTTGGAAGCGCAATTTGCATCTGTTGGGTGGAATTCTTTTTTCAAGTTAAGTATATTCTAACCGTCAAAGTAAACTTCCCTCGGTCCGTTTTTCATAAGGAGCATCTGCAACGTAGCCAGCGTCGCAGATCGACTACACCGCGGGTAGGCTTTGAGCTAAGTTTCGATTTACATGTCCGGCTGCACCAACACGCAGGCGACTACAATCACTCTCACGACTAGATAACCGCATGGAACGTCGTAGAGGGAGTTTGGATGAGCTTATCAATTAACGGAGGAGCTCATATCCAGAAAAGCATACCAAATGCATTTCCAAATAAAAGGCTAAAACAAAGACCGACGTAGTGTTCTTCGTGCACGATTTCAAGAATTCCGTTCACTGTTTGGAACAGAACAACTATGGAGGGCTTATCAACCACATTCTTCAGTACTTCTGTTAAAGGATACACGGGCCGGTTGCCACGGAGACTTGGGAGAGCTTAGAAATTGGCGACGGATCATAACCAAAGCCGAGTTGCGCGAAGCAGGTTTAGTGCTAAACCGGGATAAATACAACTGTGACAACAAATTAGTTTTGATCGGACTTAACACAGGGATAGCGGTATCCCCGCTTCTAACAACTCGGTCCATCATTTTACCGTACTGGTTTACTAAAAAAAACAAACAAACAAACAAACAAAAAAGTTTGCCTGAAAGAAGAGTTCAATCGCAGAAGAGTTGTTTTGCATTCGACATTATGGTACATCAACAAGACCGCACTGAGTTCACTTGGACATTTCATTTGTCGCCACCCTCACCTTCATTATTTTGCGAAAAGGCCGCGCATCTTCAGTAGCTTGAATAAAAAAAGGTTAAGGGGGAATTTATGGCAATTTTTAATGTCGAAATAATTATGGCAAGATGCGTTAAATTAATAAGTTACCTTTATAGGTGCCTTGCCAGTGTAGTTGGTGACCATGAAATTCATCGCGATATCTTCACAGTTCATGTGTTTGTCAACCCATTGGCGGATGTAAGATGGCATCATGTAAGTGAAGAGGTGACTGAAGAACTGGAAGTAGAATCACCACATCTGAATACAAAACTCAACGGAACTTCACCAGTAAGCTCACTATTAGGAAATTGCACAATTCAAAGTACGGGTCAAGACGAGAAATGATATACAAAAATACGATGTTCAGTGCTTGGCCGTCAATTTTGCTCTGTTGCATGTTTAGGCTGGTTTACTCTCTAACCAAAAGCCGGAATTAAACCGCTTCCAAATAGCAACGCATAAAATGAAGAACGTACCTTATGATGAAAGGCGCACCCTGTCAGCACCATAGAGACGCTGTTTGTCCACTCTGATTCGTACTTAAACCGGGAACTGCTGTTCTGATTGGTGTGAACGCGACCTGGAAATCCCACCAAACGGTCAGGGAACTCTCTCCAAGTCTGAAAATAAAAACAAGACCAAAAAACGTAGGTGGTTCATTCACTGGGCGCCGTGAAACTAAAAAGTGCCGAGTTGTTTTATGCAAGTTAACGGTAATCGGCTTTAACATCATGGCGTCCGTGTTAACTTTGACTACACAAATTCACCCGTGATTAGTGGACGAGGCAGCGTGGCTGAGTGGTTGAGGCGCCGGACTTGCAATGTGGAGGTCCCGGGTTGAAGTGCCGCTGTGAACGCTTGCTTCTAAATAGTCCCTGGTTCAAATCCTCAGCTGCGCTTGTAAATAGCCAACTGGTCTGCCTCGTAACTCTGTTAAGTTTATTTGTATGCATTTGTTTCACTGGCCCTGAAAAGCCCCTCAAGGGGAGTGGCCAATTAATTATTTGTTATGCAGGACATCTATCACCAGAACCTAGATAAATGGCCTAGCTCTCGCGAGTCTGCTGTAGCTTAGTGATAGAGCATCCGAACTAGTATTCGGAAGGTCATAGCTTCGACTCCTGTTACGAGAACTCGGATATTTTTTCTAAGTATGCCCGCATCCTTACTGACAAATTCATCATTTTAATCTCAGTTGTAATTACTTTGCAAATTTTATTGGACAGAGGACCAATAGATCATCGATGCAAGCCATCGTGTCCTACCATCTTGACACAACGTCGTTGCTCGCTTGCTTCTAATCAGCCTTTATTACCTGAAAGCCAAACTCCAGTTCATCAGGTGTCAGCATGAGAATGTCGTCATCTATGGCAAGAATGGCTTCTGTTTCCACTTCATTGTGCGGATAAAATCTACCAAAACAAAATCTTATTTGTAAACCAGAGGACATATTCTGAGGCCACTTGTCTGTGTTGGGCATAAAAGTGAATACTTGAAAATACCAAAACGTTTCAGTTCTCAAACTTCGGCGCTTTTCGAGTTGCCACAAGTCTTGACCGGCAAATCTTCAATAGCAAATCTTGACCTAAGAAAATGCCCATTGACAGCGTTGTTATGGACATTTTTTAAAGAGGGAAGCGAAATAACCTATTATAGTTTTCTAACCTACGGCCCCCAAAAAATAAATCAATGAATAAAATTAAAAACATATATCATATACACAAAGAGACAGTAGGGCCATTTATGCTTCAGAAAATAAGACGCGTCTTAGCTAAGATGTGTGTTAAATAGGACGCGAACTGCTCGTACAAATGGTACAAAACAAGCGTTCGCGTGTTATTTTAGACGCGACTTACATAAGACGCGTCTTACCTTGGAACAGAATTTTTCGGCTGTTCTTATTTTGTCCGCATCTTAAATGAGACGTGAACTTCCTCGTATAAATGGTTTCGCGTCCTAAATAAGACGTGAACTATAAGTGCGCATGCCTGTCACAGGCGTGACGACAACAACAACATCGTCATTTCGTTGACGAGTCAACCAAAATAAGACGCGAACCATTTATACGAGAATTTCGCGTCTTGTGTAGGACGCGAACGTATAAATGGTACAGTTCGCGTCCTATTTAAGATGCGTCTTAGCTAAGACGCGTCTTATTTTCTCCGGTATAAATGGCCCTAATATTTAAAGTAAAACAGACAATAAACACGTAATGAATAATATATAAATCGACGAAATAAAAATAGAAATCTCTCAGCATAGCACGACAGAACCCCTTTAGCCTTTTATGTCTGGTATACCTGTTACTCAGCTTGTTTTCCTTCGTTCTGACTACTTTGACAGGCTTGGGCAGTTTCGGCCACTTGGCGACTATGAACGGAACAATGAAAACTTTGCTTACAGATTTAAATTGTCGAGCAAAGTTAATAAAACTGGAGCTTAGCCACTCAAAGTTTGACCCTGCGAAATACCACTGAAAGTAAGTGAATTTTTTGTTCGCACCAGAACTCAGCTAGATTTACTTTGCAAGGAGCTTACGAGACGACGCCGACGGCAACGAGAACGCTCGGCACAATAGGTTCAGTGAACAAAAACTGGTTCTGCACGTTCTGCACGTGCGTTTTACATTTTGGTACGTTTCGTTGTCGTCATCTCCTAAATAACGACATGAAATCACCAAATTTAAGGTTCTGTGGAGGACGTTAGCACGTGATGATGAATTTTTAGTTCTCTATCTACGCTTATAACTCTCTCATACCAGTTTTCATGGACAGTTATTACACATTTTAAATGCGGAACGACATGAAATAGTTGTGTAGCGATACCAGTAACGCACACTTGTATTTTAAAATGACGTCTTCGTAGCCGTCGCCGTCGCCGTTTCCCAAGCTCCCTTGTGATAAAAGTGGGACGCTTTTTTTGAAAGCCCCTATAATGCTTGAACATCATTATACTTGTGGCAGTTTCAGTTCAGTTGATTCAGTGATCGCTGTCGTGCAATTATCGCGATTGATTCCTACGTTCTTCTGCGGATTTAAAAGCTAATGAAAGAATGAAGTCTAAGTTTTTTAAGCAGTCACCAAAGCAAACTCACTCTATTGAAGGGGGTAAGTTTCTAAAGAAACTGTGGTGCTGCGTCGGTGGGAGTATTACAAGATAATTTGGTTTTATCAACTAAGTTGATAATCTGAATTAGCCACCGTACGAATCTCTTTACGGTGGCTAATTCACATTATCAACTTAGTTGATAAAACCAAATCACTCTATTGAAAACCACCCAATGAGCAAGCTGCTCTCTCAAAATATCATTCGCACCATACTTCTATGTTCGCACGAAACCAGTGTATGTAGCCACGATTAAAAACCGCTTAAAAGAAGGCTAACCACTATTTTGACCTTAAGAGAAGCGATTCTTGCAAGCTAAAAACCTATTAATCCGATCTCTCAATCTTGCTCCAACTCGCCCACGGAACATGGCATGTCTACACTGAGACGGCGGCACTGTCACATGCTGATCAATGCCGCATTCCCACCAACACGGGCCAGAATCGAAAAAAAAAAATTGGGAAAAAAAATATCGGAAGAAGTTTAATGCGGCTTACCTGAAGGGGGAGCCTTATTTACATTGTTCCACACAACAACAATCTGCAGATTTTAAAAAGTTAAATCTCGATTATGCACTTGAATGCGGCCATCAGGAAGATGGTGGACACAACACGTATGGAGACTATTTCCACAAACGCCATCCTAAAATAGAGCCTAATATCAAAACATTTTCCGCGCAAAAGTTCAATCGCAACACCATAAAGAAAATGTTTCAACTTTTTAGTTTCCTTGAGATTTCACTCGACAATATGTGATGTGATTCAATGCAACAATGCACTCAACTTCTTAATGATGGTAATGACGTAATGCACCGGTGAAAAAGATGAAGACCCCTCGCCCGTTTGTAAGCAACTAGCATTTCATCTTTCCCACGTGTGCATCACATCATCACTATCATTAATAAGTTCAGTGCAATGTTACGCGGAATCACATGACAATGACGAGCCCATAGACCCTTTGGGACACTTTGTATAAGAACCTACAATCACGTGACAAAATTCCTTGAGACATCCCCGAAAAGAAACCCTTTCGTTCAACACGTGAATTATCCCATCTCCCCTACTAACATTGGGTCCCCCTTCCCCTATTTCAATGTTGCAATCACTTGACAGTGTCCACAAACTGCCCTTCAACATTGAAAAGGGGGCCTGGGGGTCGAGAAAGTTTTTTCTTTCAGCTCGGAAAGGCGACCTCTTGGATTGTAGATAAACCACCTCGCTCACCGGGAGTTCTTGTAGCTTAGTGGTTTGGGCATCCGACCGGTGTTATGGAGGTCGTGGGTTAGATTCCTGCCTGGGACTCTACTTTCGTTTTCAGCTGTCCCTTCGCCCATTGTCATGCCACAAGCATTTCAACTTTCCAGACATTTCCGGCAGCCGGAACGAGTGATGCGTTTTCCCATTTAACCTGCCTCAATGCTACCAAATTTCGTATATCCCTGTGTATTCACTTTTTTAGAAACGATTTGCTCGGAAATTTGGGCGTAGACCACAGCCCAAGAATACAAAAGCTCCATATCCGGTTGCAGTCTTCCGCTCTAAAACACCCTCGCTTAAGCTCCCTATCATCTGACAAAGACAACTCAAAAAGGCGCCACGACTATACGCAGTCGCACGACTTTCTGTCACGATATCTGATGCTGTGAACAACTTATGCCTGCGATTTTGTTTCACATTCATATCACCAATATCTTATTCTTTGTGGTAATTTGGCGAAACCACAGCTGTGGAATCATTTCTGAAAAAAAAAAAAGGTATATATCCCTTTGATAGTGATAAAAGACAACTATACTGGCTACCTTGAAACGTCCCTTTCTCGCACAATTTTTTTTCCTCTTGGTCTTGCCAAAGCGATTGGTGTAATTTGTATACTATACTTACTTTTGTCAAGCTGGGAGTATCAGCAATCTTTGTGATTACTTTAAACATGGTATCCACTCGGTCATAGCACAGAACTACAGCAGTAAAGCCCTGATTCTGGTAAGGACGCAGTGGGAAAAACAGAGGAGGTAAAAGAGAGGCCTGTTGGAAAATGAGTCCAAATTTCGGGTGAGTTTACTTTGTTTTGTTTTGCTTTTACCTTTTTTTATTACTATATTATCTTACAGTTTTCCTTCATAGTACACAAATCAGCTTGAGTGTTGAAAGACTCCTTGCTTTTCAAAGCGGAACCTCTGAGCAAAGTATCCCCCTACGATTCTCAATTGAGTAAGGCACGAAGGAAGTTTGGAGAGCAACTTGCTCCATTGCAAACAGCAACTTTAGGGGCCTAAAGACTCCTTGGATGTCATTCAGCAATAAAGGGGGAGCTGCTTAGTGGCTGAACCTAAAACACCTGTTTGAAAGTTAACTAAGATTGGCATAAATAACCCTTGTTGGGTGCACGACTTGATTCTGGGTGAAAATTTCCATTTTTGAATTCCCCTTGCTTTTCAGTGTATTCTACTTTGAATTGATGCTCCATAACTAAAAGAAATTACGTGTTGAAACAGTGTGTTGAGGCAGAAGTGTATCAAACCTTCGACAATTTTGGCATGCTGTGTCGCTAAATGACATCAAAGCCTTAAAAGTTACTGTTGCAAACAAGGCAAGTTGCCATTGACATCACTGTAACTTGAAGGTCAAAAAGTTTTCCCCACACTTCCCTTGTGCCTTATTCAACTGTTAAAAACACCAAGTCAGTAGTATTGGAGGGTAGGTGCCGTAAAGGCAGCGGCAAAGGATGGCAGCAATATCCTCAGCGGTAAGAAGGTCACCATGGCAACCAAGCCACAGCCCAACTCTGGGCACCTGTCAACACATCACAGGAACCCAGCGACCACTGTAGTGCTAAGTGGAGGTTGGGTGAGCTTCCACTTTAAGCAGCCAGCTCCCGGATGGAGACTGCTCCTATGGCTGGCAAATCCTGGCAACCCAGTCATGAGCCCCCATGCAGCATGAAAGACATGCAGCTGTCACACGGATAAACAGTGGAAAGTGGTGGGAGTGAGGGGAGGGGAAGAACCACTGTACACATCCGAAAAAATGCTGCCCCCCCGCTCCAATGCAACAAATCTGCCCTTCAAACAGTGAGCATGAGGAATCACAAAGACCTATCTGATGCACCCATAAATGTAACAAAACCGATGACGATGCCCGACCACTGGTGGTCCTTGTTGTCAACTCCATTTAATAATAATTCTTGCAATTAACGGCATTATTATTTTTTTTTCCGATTTTTTCGAAGGGGGGGGGGGGGGG
>BLFK01000172.1:795311-805953 GCA_014634185.1 Astreopora myriophthalma | reverse complement strand
ATCAATAACAGGACAGACACATAAAAATTTGACATCTGTTTGCTAAATCCAACCATACAGATACAGGAACTGGAGATGAAGATGGCTTATAAGAGAGCGGGTTTAATACAGAGCAAGGGACCTTATAGAGTATTCCAGGTACAACTGAAAATATGCTGCAGTTCAATGTGAGTTTTTCTTACTTCATACTTCCAGGCTGTGTAACGATAAACTCTGTCATTGAGAATTCTTAAGGAAGCAAGAGCAATCTTTCCCATGGAGCTGAAGTACTTGTCCCAAAACAATTTTCCCTATAATCAAAAAGGGAAATTCTACACTATAGAAAGAGTCTGAAACATCCATTTACATCAAGTGCAGTACGGCTCAAAAGTAAGTTACCAGTCTCATCTTGTTTTTTGCGAGACAAGAGATCTCATCTCGCCACAATAACTGATTGCCTTTATGACTGTCAGTTCAGTTTAATGCCAAGGTGATGATCTTGTCAAAGTGATGTAGTGCAGCTCTTACTCAACAGGCCGAGGCAGAGTGTGAAACATCCAGTTTCTTCAAGTGAATTTGAATAGGGCCAGCTTTGACCCTAAGGGCTCAGCATAAAGTGCCTGTGTCAAATATTAATTTTTACCTTGTTTCTCGATGAGTTTACTTTCATTTGCCTGAATTTGTGCAAATGAGATGTAGTAAGATAAAACAAAAAACATTGGGGTTTCTTTCACTTGGTTTTGCTTCATTCTCCAGAAATCCAAAGTCAAAATTGAAAAGCACAGCACAGTGGACATATCGAAAGGAAGCAAAGTCAAGTGAAAGAAACCACAAACTGATGTTTTTTCCTTAAATCTAATTGACAGTTATACAAATTTAGGCAAATCTGAAAAAAAATCACAGAGAAATGGCCTAAAGTTTGACATAGGTGCTTTATGGCTCCAGTCTTTCAATTGTGTACCCCATTAAAATAAAGTGATCATGATAATGATGGTGGTGATTATGGCAATATATATATTTTTTGAAAAAGCAAGCAAAGTAATAAAACTTTAAAAAAAATTACAAGAAGAAATACATCATAACCAGGCTGCAGTGACTTTTATCAACTAAAGCCACTCATAACATTTAGGGCACAATTTCCATTTGACAGAAATGACCGGCCAGACTGGGCATTTGGAAAGGCTAACTCTAAAACGCCTTCAAAAAAGCACCCTTCGAGGGTGGTATATATTCCTCTAAAAGAATGTGAGGGAATATCATGCAACCGTTCCTTTAAATTGTTGCATTTTCTTTGCAAACTAACTGGTCTGGCCAGCCCATTCTGACAAAAGAAAAGTGCCCTTAGTCTCATACTATGCATCCCAACAGACCGCGGCTGCAACCCCAAGTTTTTTTAGGTCGTCTGCTGCTGTCCAAATTTGATCACGGGATCACTTTTTTGTGTACCCCGTGATCACCTTTTGGCGTATCACGTGATCGGCTTTCACGGAAATACAAGTTGCTCTGTCTTCAACCTTAATCACATGGAACACCAAAAAGGCTATCACATGGTACACAAAACAGTGATCCCATGATCAAATTTGAACAGCAGCTGATGGGGTTGGGGTTGCCGCGGTCTACTGGGATGCGTAGTACATGTATGTACCTGTCTTCTCATGTCCATAATCTCATTGGTTGATATCTGCTTTAAAACAGCAGGGATGCGATGAATCTCACTTTCCACAACACGAACTGCAGCTCTATAATTTCCCAAAAAAAGTGTTTGAATAATTATTAATGCAATGGCTGTTATGGCATCATGTGATGAAGGTCACATCATAGAGGTCATGCGATTTTGTGTAATCTTGCTAAGAAACTGCCATTACACATGTTGAGTTGTAAAAGTTAAAGTTATTTCAACCTCCAGACACCACAATGTCCTTCTAATATTAACTTCGACTTGAAAGTGATAAACAAAATTATCACCATTTGGCTAATTATATTATTATCTGTCTTGTAAAATTACCTTTTCCAATCTAGGACATCAAAGAATGGCAAAACATAGTTATCACTGACAATAACTGGAATGCAACCCTAAAAACCAAGTTTAAGACTCAGAATTAATTTTATTTAATGTGTTGAAATAAAAGGAAGACATCTACTGTGAGATGCTTTATTTGGCAATAAGTCTTAAAAAATGACTGCACAAGAAATCATCGAAACTTGATATGAAAATGTTGAAATTATTACTAAAGCAAGATTGGCTACCCCTGTAGATAACTAATTCAAATTCTTAACATTGTTTTGTGCTCATGCAAGCTCACAAAGTGGATGCCAACTCATGATAACCCTGCAAAGTGAAGGTAACTTGCACCAATTTGGTTTTCAGTTGTTTCTACTTGGCACAGTACTAATGACCAAATCTGTTAACTTCGGACAACATTATTTTGTTACTGTTGGTTGATTATCAACCTAGTTTAGCTACCTTTGATTTTACATATCGTCAGCCAACTTGCAAAAGATTTCTGTATACGTCCTGTCTTTAGATAATTTTTGCAATCTCTTTGATGTGAGTAACATTTCTCTGTGATTACAATCATCATGCAATTAAATTTGCTCCACTGAACAAGTACATAGGAGAATAGTTGGTAGATGCTTTGCTTTTGTTTCTTTGTATGTGGTTAAATGCAATTTAATCTAGTTAACAACAAGGAGATGCTGGTTTTCCACGCGTTCAGGTCCACAATGGAGCGTTTTGCTTAGCGGTCAGCGGTTCATTTGTACACGTGTGCACAGGCTCACGTAGGTCATGCAGTCTCTGTACAGCGGCCATTTGGAGCTACGTTGGGAGAGTGTTGCGCGGGCTTCATCTTTAGCAGTTCTCGATCAGCATTTTTCTTATTTTTCTGCTTCCCTCCCCCCAGCTCCATGCAGTTGTTAAGCATCGATTTAGATTTATGTTATTGCAATTACTTTAGTCATCTGAGATTTTGGTTCGTCCTATTATGTAGCATGTGTTTAACTTTTGATTCTAAGACTTTGTTTTATTGCAATTTATAATAAATATTGCAGTTTAACATTAGGTCACACTAAATCACCTGAATCACTGAAATAATCCTCAATTTGCTAGGTTTATTGTCACCTACAAGTGACAAATATTTAATCAACTTTGAACTGCCTATAAAACCTATTTGTATTGCAAGCACCTGGAACTACAACTAATCTTTTCTTACCATCATCAACGCATCCATCAATGTTGATTGACCTAACCTCACTCCACGAATAACCAGGCAGAAAGTGGCATGCTAAAATAGAATACATATAATTTCAGTTCAAACATTTCTCCAAAGCTAGGTCTTAAGATTACCCAAAACTTCTTTAACCCTTTAGACCCTGGGTAAAATTGTCTGGCGCTAGGCTGAGGAAAACCTGTAAGTGGCACTATTGGGGGTTGAAGGGTTAAAGTTGAGTCTTCTCTTACTAGCAAAGGAGTCGAGGTTAGGGTTAGGGTTAGGGTTAGAGTTGCAATCAGAAGAGTACAGTGTTACGATCTAGTGAAAATCAACTATCTAAGCATTTTTTTTTTTATTCCCTCTAAAATAACACATAGAATAGATGTATATTAAGCTGTATATCATTATTCATATGATGATAAGAGACACACACATGAGTTATAAAATGAAGAAAGCCAACCTGTAAAATGTCTGGATAATGATATGCTTCTTTGCCTTTACAACGCTTGTGTATGTTGTGCGGCTCATCAGGACATCGGTTTACAACTAAAAAGCCAAAGTTCTCTTTTTCAATGTCCTGTAGCTGGCTCATAAACATAGGCTTCATGTTTGCTTGGGTTGAAAGAAATTGCCACCTATTTGACCTGATGCAAAAGCATATAAAGGATATAACACAGGAAAGTCATTTTAAGATAGTATGTAAAATTTATGGGTTAACATATACAGTAGCTGATGTAGATGATGCTTTAGACTGTGATAAACAACAACAGTACGGGCACCAACATTGAAATAATAAACCATATCACGATCGAGCAAAGCAGACATGCCACTCAAGACATCATCATTTGCACGATGGCATCATTTTAATACCAAGACCAGAATGCTCTGTCAAAATGCTTTCTTATTTAGATTTTTTACACTCTCCATGGAATAAGGAGACAATAAGTAAAATTTGCCTGACAATGGAAGCCCTTAATGCAATCTGGTCTTGGTGGTAAATATTTACACCTATTTACACCTCTGTAATTTAATTACATTGTAATCTAGTGCGTAATTTTTTACCTTTTAAGTGGTTGCTCAACCATCTTCTTTGTCAGCGCATTGTACACAGGGATGCTGATATCAAATCCAGATCTATAGCTCCAAGTGTCAAAGCTACCCCCAGCCAAGATAGCCTTGTCAATAGGAACATCAAGTGATGAGTTATAATCAGGGGGGCCACCAGGCAGCATGTTGAACAGCAAGTGATTTTTGCCTCCATCCTTCCAACTACAAATAGATTCAGCAAACTATGAACACCACTACACATAAATGCCACCCTTATACAGACTGCCAAACCCTGCAGGATGTAATGGCATGCTGATAAATTATGATGTCAATATTATCATTGCAACACACAAACAAACATATAATGAAGATACATAATGGAAACAGGACTGAGTGCAGTACAATTCAAGAAGTAATCAGGCAAGTAATTCAAACATTGGCCCAAAGCTTAGATTAAGTGCACAATAATTATTACTCCCTGAATTCTATGAGGAGAAGTCCAATTACCAGTTAATGTAACTGCGACAAAATTCCAGAAGAATATGACAGTGTTGTAAACTATTTGACACCTCAATTTGCTCAACTTTTTAGTCGTTTAGAGCTGAGGGGGAAAAAGCAATCAGGACACACTTGATGACAATTACACAGGCATGACATGTACAACTATCCAATTACAAGTGCATGGCAAGTACAACTGTCCAATCAAGGTTAAGCAGTTCACCCAGGTCTGTACACAGCATGCAATGAAATAGATCAAGAACAACGTGGTTCAAAGTCGATCCTACATTGCAAATGCTCTTGACCTGTGAGTGACACAATGACTAAGTGTTAGGTAAACCATCATCTACACCACTTGATGTGGGTCCTGGTTGTTTGCTTGTTTGCCTTTTCCGACACCAACCAATTTGTTGATAACCTGAGTATGTGTCATCGAGACATGGAATCTCTGGTTAGTGACCTAATTAGTAACTATACAGTTGAACCTTCTAACTAACGGCCACCTCTCTACCATGGTCACCTCTCTACAACAGCCTTTTTCTTCTGTCCCAGCAGAAAGTGCATACATCGACTTTTATTCTAACCTCTCTACAATGGTAATGGCCACTAAAGGGCAACCCAACTTTCAAAATTACCTCTCTGCAACAGTCAGTTAATCAAAGACTGACAAACAGACTGTGTACACAAACCCTTTTGTTATTGCAAAAGTCAATGAAACTTGACCTGTACTGTGCATCTTTGGTTTCTGTTTTATTGAAAATAATTTCTGTGCTTCAACTGTGCTATGCACAATATTTATAAACAAAAAGTCTCTTTCAAAAATAAAAATGCATCTCCCAGATAAAAAAGGTGTCATGGTTACACCCCTACCTCCCCATAACAGCCCCCTCTCTTCGATAGCTACTTCCTCTGTCCCTAAGATGGCCATCGTGGAGACATTCAACTGTAGTTGCAATGTCATTGGTTACAACAATGCAACATAGGAACTTAGTTTACCCTGGGCTGGAGGTTAACACTATCAAGCCGTTAATTTTGGATGAGCTCCTTGGCTAAGAATTTCATTAAATCAAGTTATTTAATAAAGCTAATCAACTAAAAAGCAACAGCTGTGGTAATCTTGGTCTGACAAGCGAGACTCAGACTGCTTGTCATTCTTAGATTTTTAGAGCATAACATTCGTACCTTGGCAGACTTGCAAGAATTCTGGCAATCCCCAGGAGATTTTGACCATTCTGATTTAAAGTATCTATTAAAGGAATTACAATACAAGCACCACTCAAATCGGACGTGTAGTATTCACTCTTTACAATGGCCGTGAGAAGTTCATAAAATTCTTGAGACATTTCCTTGTTGAGAGCATGCCCACTATCATCCAAGAAACGATTATTTGGATACACGTAGACTGAAATTAGTTTCTTCTCGTTGACTGCACAGCGAAAAACATCAAAGCAGCTGTGCATTCGACAGTTCAAATCTCTCTTTCCGGGGAGAGATGCTTTCATTTTCAGACGTACTTCGGCAGAGTCGCTGTTCAAAGGAGAGGTCATTTCGGATGCTTGGTCATCGAGAAAGTAGACAGTCGACCAGAGCTCCAAAGCAAGGAAAATAACACCGCAAGAAAAGAGAAGACCGACCATAAAAACACTTCTTGTGTGTAACATCATCTTGAATGTTTAAAAGTACTTCTAGGAGACGATTCAAGCCAAAACATAAACGTGTCACCGCGAATTCGGGAGGTACGTATAAAACAAAAAGCAGTAACGCATTTTGCGCATCCTGCGTCAGAAAGCCGTATCAGCTCTGCATACGTGGCGGTGAAGTTCTGTTTTCATCCACAAATTGACAAAATAGACTAAAAGCAGTCAAATAAACAGGCACTGAGTCTTAGGGCACATGACAACTTTATCTCCCTCCTCCAAACTTTCGTTGAGTACATTCCAGGCGGACTTGTCAAATTTTTTACCAGACATTTTGTTTTTATTACATGACAAGAAAACTTCGCGTAACTTAACCACTGACCAGGTTGTATGTAGTCCAAGGGCTCAAGCTATTTCCCATGATTCCATTCAGTCCTCTCAACGAAAGTTGATGATAAACAATATCTGAACGCAGTTTTCCGGCAAGTTTGATGGTTTATGCGACTTCAAACGCAATTTTTGCCTCGTCATTCGTAACTGCTAGTGGAAATAGCAAGATGGGTATAATTTATCGAGGCTTCATTCTACTTTGTAAGTAAACATCGTCTTTCGTCCTTCAGAATGTGAGTAAATTAAGAGGAAGCTTCAATCGAGTTGAAATTTTCCCTGTTGATCAGCAGACCTTCGAATTTTGCTAGCTTTGTTGTTGTTTCGGCGAACAATACCAGTGGATTTTAGCGTTTATGTACAGATCCTGACATCATTGCTTTCGTATCAGGGCCGAATGACATGGTTTGACATGTTTAATTTAGATCCTTGTACATGTTCCTCAACATTCACTTGAATTGAACTTCCCTACATATGCAAGTTATTAAATATATGAGAACTAAGTCTGAACAGGAGCTGCCTCACGTGCAATCTAAGCATCGAAGAAGGCCATTAATTCTGGTCAGGGAATTTGATATGTCCTTGTTGATGGTGGGTTTTGGATGTGTTCCGTCGTTGTTTATACGGTGCGCGTACCGTGTAAACCTTCCTTATTGCGTTAATGTTTTTATTCCTAATTCGACGCTTGCATTTTTGTCTTTTCATCTTTATGGTTTGCTTAATACTACCTTGACCTTTAAGAAAAATAATATTCGTCGTATTGATGTCGCTCCGATCGACGCTCGGACGTGTCGTGTATTTGCTCGAAATGCTTACATCTTACTCTAGCTCGGATTCTAGGTAGAAATGTACTAAATTATTTATCGTAGTAGAGCTTAATTCTAAACTGTGTTTAAAATAAGGATCACAGGACCATGACGAGCACAGCACAGCAACACTTTAAGTAACAAACGTCTTGCAAACAAAAGTGGCGAGGAGACCTAAAAGAAACTATAAAGCTTATAAGAGATTAGGCCTCCTCGAACTATGGGCTACAAATTAATAACAAATGGGGTAGAAAACTAAGGTCGACTAAAAGTATCATAATCAATACGTATTGGAGAATTATTCATAGCTATTTATAAGCTTTTTCTTAAAGGAACATAAGGAAGTAGAGTGGAATTTGATGACTTCTTTGTCAAGTGAGTTAAAAAAAAATTGGTCCTTGGAAAAGAACGAAAATTTCCTAATATCTGTGTGACAGTAGGGTAGACAGAGGGCATGAGAATTTCTCGTGTGGTAGGAATGGACTTGATTATTTAGGCAAAAGTGGTTATGAAACCTTGATGGCAGATATGAATTAATGTAAGAGTACATAAATTGACATAGTTGCATGTAATGAATATCATCAAATTTTAGAATACCAAGTTCCTTAAAAATAGCGTGTGTACGAGTAAGGAAACTTTTCAAGTTGCCTAATTAAGTATGAGTTTGAATTCTCAACTTGGACTCATCTAGCGTGTACACATATTTTGCACAGTGACCAATTATAGAAGAGCAAAGTGTAAAAGTGACTTTTACATTGTTTTTTGGTCATTTTGCAAATTGCAGCCAATTTTCACCAAACCAGCTGTAATAAAATTGAAGAGCTCTGAGCAGAAATTATGTAAGTGAGCTGTGTGCGGTTTTAAGGCCAATTTCCACCAAATCAACTGCACTAAAATTACAGGGTGAACTAGATTTTCTTCTTTTCTGCATCATTTTTTTCACATCCTTCAGATGAGTAATCACTGTGTATTGCACAGAATTTGGCCACAATTTCAAAACAGTAACAAAGGCTTTAAAAAGTTACAAGGTTTTTCTCCGACTTCTTCGATTATGGAGAGAATTGTCCCATTCTGTATCACCAAAAAATAGGGCAATGTTAAGAAAAGAAGCAACCAAAATAGTCTCCCTGGTTTTAATCCCTGTGCCTCCAGTTTTTGTCATTTTCTAACTTGAGCACTGTATAGTGTGTGAAATTGGGGCATAGTTCACAAAATGGCCAACTGACACTTAAAAAAAAAAAGTCACTTAACAGGTGTTGCCATTAGGCTCTTTGATTGCATAATGCAGTACATTTTTTCGAATGGCATGTAATGTGAGATGTTTTCCATAACTGCAACACAAACTTAGGATGTACTACCAGCTAGCTATGAGTGGATTTCACGAGCTGAAAGAGATTTCATCACTCACTTAAGTTTAACCAGAAAGCAAAGCTTGCTGGTTTAAATGTTCATACATGTAAGGCAAAATAATGAACTATAGGTTTACAAATAAGCCTGCAATTTTTGAAGATCTCCTTGTTTGCAACATGCATACAGTGTTACGTTATGTGTATAACATCTGCCAAGACACTTTTGTTAGCCCATCCTCTATTCTGCTTTTGTGTTGACAAGTTTGAACAGTGACTGGATAGAAAATGTTCAATTGTGGCTGGTTTAAAATGCCTAGATACTCCCATTTTCAAGGGTCCGTGATGGGCATACTTTATTGTAACAAATGCAACAGTTTGTCTGCCACTGACAACATATGTTTGACACATGGAAAACAACATGCAGAAAAGTTAGCCATTCATGGTAGCTCGAAAATGGTGGTAGATAACTTAGTGTGCAAATAGAACTGATTGTTACTGTGTACAGTATACTGGCATTTGCTAGACTTTAACTTAAAAGTTGTTTTTCAGCTCTTGTCAGTATCATGAAGGCTCGTAATCCATCTACAAATTCAAATCCAGAATGTAATGGCATGAATAAAGCAGCCAAGCATTTGAAAACTGGAATTCAGACCTTTATCAAGAAAACTGCCGAATGTGAACCAAACAAGCATTGCACAGGTAATTACATAGTAGAATTCATAGATGCATTTCTATCAATTATTTCAGGTTGTTCAGTAACAGCCATTTAGCCACCATTATTTGAAGACATCATTTTTTTTAACTCCTCTTTTCATGGATGGTTACATGTACACTAGTCATCTGTACAAAGAAATGGGAAATGTAGTCAACTCGTAGTTGTAAATCCAATGAGTCAGTTGTATATAAGATAATAGGGAGTTTAAGATCTACGACGCGACGGCGGCGACAACGTCGCAAAAGTTGCATATTTAATGAACAAAAACAAAAGCTTTGCACGCCCTTCACGTGCTTTTTTTATTTCTGTACATTTCTTTCCCGTTCTCAGCAAATCTGCGACGTGAAATGACCATTTCTCAAGTTTTACAGAGAACGTGAACACATAGCCGCGAATTTAAATTTTCTTTTCTTGCTTTGACACTGCACCTCTAAATTCAGTTCCTGGGTTATCCCGCTAGCTTTCAAAAGTTAAACAAACTACAAAATGACGAGAGAGATTGAAAAACTTGAACTTGCAATTTTGAGCGACGTTTTTCGCTACCGTCGCGTCGTAGATCTTAAACTCCCTAATGGAAAACCAACATAGAAAATAATAATAATTATTATTATTATTGCTTTGTTTTTATCTCTTGATCTAATGGGAGTGTTTCTGTTTGTGGAAACACAATTTTCAGCATTTGATTGGCTGTTTCTGGTTACTCTCTTGTTGTTCTCTTTATCATAATAAAAATTATTTGTTGTTGTTATTTTTGTAACTGTAACTAATTCTGTAGTTGTAGTTGGGTCCCTTGGTGGCTTAATAGACAATTTAAATGCAGTTAAATGCAATTTAACTATGTTATGAACAAAGAAAGCTGGCGTTCCGTATCTATTTTCAGTGGTCTTGGATATCACGGTATGCTAAGATCATCTCATCATAGTACCCAAAGCCTGTTTAGCATGGCAGAGAGTTGCACTTTTTGTTTTGTTTTATCTTGTTTTGTTTTTTCTTTTTTTTTTTTCCAGTAGTT
>BLFK01000172.1:785194-787694 GCA_014634185.1 Astreopora myriophthalma | reverse complement strand
GTTCCGACACTGCTGAGTTACTAGGACTCAAGGGAAGAGATGTCTCGGTGACCATAACAAAAGTTGGGGGAGAAGAAGAAACCATGAAAACGAAAGAGTACCGGGTACCAGTCAGTTCGGTAGATGACCACAAGAAGTATTCGATAAAAGCCATCGGAATTCCGAGCATTAGTGATGACATTGCTCCAGTTCCAACTTCACAGATCACCGAGCTCCTGGGACTGCAAAACGAGAAGATCCGACGTGGAAGGGGACCGATTGACATCCTTATAGGAATTGATCACGCTCACATGCATACAGGCGAAACCAGACAAGCTAGAGAACTTGTAGCAAGACAAACACCATTGGGATGGGTGGTGTTTGGAGGTTCATCAGGAAACGTTCAGCCAACGAGTCGTATATTATTTGTCAAGTACACTATGCCCGTGGACTTATCTGATTTTTGGAAAACGGAGACCATGGGGGTCGAAGTAAAGTCATGTATCTGCGAAGCTGACAAGTTAAGCCAAGTAGAAAGAGAAGAAGCCGAAGTCATCAGTCAGTCCTGTCAGAAAGTTGGCAAACAGTGGATGATTCCATACCCTTGGAAAAAGGATCCGAAACTTCTTCCTGACAACAAATCGTTAGCGCTAAAACGGTTAGAAGCAACAGAACGTCGTCTGAAGTCTAACCCTGATCAGGCCAAGGTATATGAAGAGCAAATGACCGAAATGTTGGAGATGAATTTCTGTAGAAAGTTATCAGAAGACGAGGCAAAGAATTACAAGGGACCGGTACATTACATACCGCACCACGCAGTAGTCAGACCGGAAAAGAAAAGCACTCCAGTTCGTATTGTTTTTAACTCGTCCTCGGTGTTCCAAGGCCATAAACTGAATGATTATTGGATGAAGGGTCCTGATTTGCTGAACAATCTATTTGGTGTGGTCCTGCGTTTTAGAGAAAGAGAAGTCGCGCTGGTCGGAGACATATCGAAGATGTACCATCGCATCTTGATACCCGAACGAGATCAACAGGTTCATCGATTCTTATGGAGAAACTTAGACACCTCCCGCGAACCAGATGTCTACGTTAAAACTGTACTCACCTTTGGTGACAAGCCAGCCCCGGCAATGGCACAGACAGCATTAAGGAAAACGGCACAAGAATGCAAGAATACCCACCCCAAGGCAGCTGAAGTCATAATGAAGAACGCTTACATGGATGATATCTGCGACTCTGTTGACACAGTGAAGGAAGCAAAACAGCAGACTGAATATGTAGACGATATTTTAGATAGAGGTGGTTTCAAATTCAAAGGTCGGATCTCCAACAAGCCCTTGAGAGACGAAAGTCAGAATGAGAAGAGTGAAATGACGATGATGTTTCAAGGAGCAGTTGAAGAGAAAGTTTTAGGCATAACATGGAACAATCAGTCAGACACGTTATCGTTCAAGGTGAACTTTGACTTGATAAACCGCATCACAGAAGCCGAACAGCGACATCCTGAGGTTAAGTTAACGAAGAGGATGTTACTAAGTCAAGTCGCCCGAGTTTACGATCCTGTGGGATTCGCCGCCGCGTTTCTTATAAGAGCCAAGATAGGAATGCAAGAACTTTGGCAAACTGGAGTTGACTAGGATGAGGAGCCCCCACCTGCAGTCCGTTACAAGTGGATCGAACTGTTCAAAGAAATGAAGGAGCTGAACAAGATTACCTTTCAAAGAAGTTTGTGTAGTGCGAATGCAACAGAACCGCCAATGCTGTGCGTATTCTCAGACGCGTCACAAGATGCTTTTGGAGCTTGTGCTTACACCCGTCAGAAAACAAACGATGACAAGTACCAGGTCAGGCTGATTGCAGCAAAGTCACGAGTCGCACCTTTGAAGCAACTGAGTATACCGCGACTGGAATTACAGGCCGCCGTCCTCGCATCCCGTTTAGCCAAGACTATCCAAGAAGAGTCCCGGATACATTTCCAATCCGTGAAGTTTTTTACTGACAGCACGATAACGCTTTCCTGGTTACAAAGCTCATCACGTAGCTTCAAGCCATTTGTTTCCTCACGTGTGGGAGAAATCCAGAGCAACGCAGACCCGAGTCAGTGGAGACACATCCCAGGCGAAGTAAATGTGGCAGATGATGTTTCCAGAGGAATAAGAGTCGAAGATCTGAACGAAAGATGGAGCAACGGACCGGAGTTCTTACAGCTTCCAGAAGAACTTTGGCCGCAAGAAACAATGAAACCTGTCCCAGAGGAAGATATGGAACGACGTCAAGCGAAAGTAGTCTGCGAAGTGCACGTGAAGAGAGTTGAACAAGCCATCGACCCTAAGAAGTTCTCTAGCTGGAGAAATTTGATACGAGTAACTGCACGCATACAAAGGTTAGCCAAGAAGATGCGCTTACGAAAGCACGCTCAAGAAGGAAGAAATGGTCCACTTACTCCCGACGAACTGGAGAGTGCGGAGTTATTCTGGATTAAAGAAGCTCAAAGGAATCTGCATTGTCGAAAGGAAAA
>BLFK01000172.1:765584-784629 GCA_014634185.1 Astreopora myriophthalma | reverse complement strand
TTTCAATTACGCATGAGCAGAATATTATTTGCAGCAAAACACTTATTTGTAGGCAGTTATTTGCAGGTCACGTGGTGAGCTCTCGGCCAATGAAAAGGAAGGAAAAAATCCATCGAATGATAATTGCATTTAACTGCATTATATTATTTTCTTTTTGCTTGTTTGTTCTTAAGAGGCCAAAACAAAAATGTACAAAAGAGAACAGCTTGTTTTGACATGTCTAGTCACCATTTAGCTATATTTACAAAAAGTAAAGAACAAATGAGACCACTATTGTCATGATTTTCTTTATTCTTCAGGTGTCACTGTTGTTATGTCCTAGTTTCATAACTAAATGTCAAGCAACCCCTGTTATCAGTGACCAGACAATTTGTGTACGAATGGACACGTGCCCAGGTACAGCTTTAAGTTCATGTACTTAAGCCATCCTCCCATTCTTATCAGTTATTTCAGGGGTCCTTCTTCAGATAACTTCCAGTATAAAAAGTGTTTCTTAACAGTTAGTGCAAAGTTGTCTTTGGCTGGAGGGGGTTTGAATATGCAACAAAAATGCAATACAGTTGGTCCCCTCTCTTTCTCAAGTGGGAAGAGGAGGGTTACAGCTTGATCAAGTGGACCTCAATTCCACTTTTATCCCTCCACTGGATATTTTTTGCTTGTCTTTTCTTCACTCATAGTCGACAAACTTCTGTCTGCATCAGAGTCAAAAGGCAACCTCACCCCCCAATACACAGAGTTAACACATTCACAAGTTAACAACCCTTCAAATAAGAATCGATATTGTTTCTTGAACAGTTTAACATGCTGACATTTTTGCACCAGGAGACATTGCTGTGCTTACTTGAAGTCTTACTGCTCCTACTGACTACTGAAGCACATCAGTCCTTCTGACTTTGTGTTAAAAGGAGAAGCAGGCTTGGGGTAGCTGTGAGAGTACTCGCTTCCTACCAATGTGGCCCGGTTTCAATTAGCACGCTCAGCATCATGTGGGCTGAGATTGTTGGTTCTCTGCTCTGCTCCAAGAGGATTTTCCCTGTTAACTCTGGTTTTTCCCTCTCTGCAGAAACCAACTTTGATTTGATTTAATTTGTAGTATCCCCAATTAGTGTTCTGTTACTGTTTAAAGTCAAGAAAAAAAGATAGAGAGAATTAACACATGCTTGCTTGGGATTAAGGTGACAGTATTTTGGGTGGACAATTTTGTCTGTTCAGATGTTGCATCTATCTGCAAGTGCCAGTGAACAAGCAGCAGCTTTGATTGTTTTGAAAAATTGTTTTGGTTTCAGTCATTACCTTTCAAGCCTAGGTTGGCCGCCAAATTATGCCGATTCTGAAACTTACATGTGTAAAGAATCTGTACCTAATGAACTGAAATTTGAAAGACCTTTGAAAGCAAATAACGGTTCAAACTACTCCAACGTCTTGCTTCCCAGCATCATTGTACCAAGGAAGCTGTTTAGCTATAGAACTTGGCAATAAAAAGCAGTGAAGTGGTGCATACACACACACAGGTTTTACAGGAAAAGAGTTGGTGCATATCTTCATTTAACAACTGTGTGCCTGAGACATCCAGTAGTTTCCACAATTGACTATTGGAGATTGCTCCTGATCACACTGATAAACAGTGGAAATTGATGGGAGGGGAAAAATGGTTAAACCTCCAGGCTCTCCCTTTCTGCCACAACACAGCAAATCTGCCCTTCAAACAGTGAGCATGAGGAATCATGATTTGTGCATCATGTACCAATGTAACAAAACCACTGGCACTTCTTGTTTTTAACCTCGTTAAATTACATTTATTAACAACTGCGTCGCTAAGTGGAGGTTGGGTCCCTGAGACATTCGGTGGCTTCCACTATTGTCTTCTGCCTCCACTTGTATGCCCATGCAAGCAAGACATGGAGAATTCTTCCTTTGTTTGTCCCCATCCTTTTCAAGAGAAGAAACAAGTCATCGTGGAAACAAATCAGTCTTGGTGCATCATACTGGATAAAACTATACTTCTTTTACCTAAGGATCCCACAAGCATTTTTAAAAACGGGAAAGGTTTTAGAAGTTTCTGGGTTTTTGACAGGGGGCTCAGGGTGTTTTTACAAGTTCATGTTTGTTTGGGTTTGGATATTTCTTTTTCTCTGTCATATTGATGATACTGAAAGCAATGTACATGTTGCCAATAAAAATTAATTTCAGGTAAATGTTACTTCAACCTAATTTGATTTATCATTTCTTTGTGTGTCATTTATGGTAATGAATACCAGACAAAGGGAATTTCAAATCAGATTAGGTTGAAATATATATATTTAGTTCATCTTATTTTTTACTGCAAGATACATTTCATTATTCAAGAATTGAATTTGAATTGGCTTCCATCCCTGTAGGATTCAATGCCACCTATCAACATTACAAGCCATGTAAAGACAATCCTACAGGTAGGTCCTTTTAGTAAATCTATAAGCACTCCTTTTTTAATGTATTAGCACTTGGGTAATCGATGGGGTATTAATGTGATGAGGGACCACACTATAGGATTGCACCCAGACGGGTTTATGAGTTTGTTATTTTATTACTTATATGATGCATTTTAACTTAGAAAGAAAGACATATGAAACTGACTAGATTTTTACTTTCACGATGTTTCAAAGTCATCATAACTCCATTATCAAGTGATAAATAAGTACAAGTGCTAGAGTTGTATTAAGTGTATTTATTTATCACTTGATAATGGAGTTATGATGACTTCGAAATGTCGTGAAAGTAAAAATCTAGTCAGTTTCATATGTCTTTCTTTCTTAGTTATAAGTTTTTCTAAACAACTGCTTATAATGCATTTTGCATGTAAATATGATCAATTATAAAGTAATTAGGATAGTACGCACTCCCTCATTGGTCAATAGCTGTGTTTAGATGAGAGCATGTAAAGACAGTTGTGGCATCAAACAAATTTTGATTGGTTATGTGTTGTCAGTTGCACATTTTGATTGGCTGGTTGGAAATATGAGTGTGTATCAAGAAAATCAATTTCAATCAAGAAGTAAATAAACAGCATTTTCCTTCATTTGTCAAATTATTTTTGAGAAATATTTTATAAAAGCAATAGAGGACTTCTGTCTGTGTTTACATAGCCTCATCTAATCACGAGGGGGATGGAAGAATTCTCAACAGTTATGCTCAAATGCACATTGAACTCAGTGCCAGAGAAGGTATGCACCGTGAAACATCCAGACAGCTGCTCAGAGACTGTAATCATGCAAACTCAGTCCGAGCACCACACCCATCACACTGAGAAGCTTAGTGGGTATCCTGTCCTACAAATACCTCCAAGCCATATCCACATGTACCCTAGGGCAGGGTGTGAAAAGGGTCAAAAGGATAGCCAGGGCTCAAAATTAAAAAAAAAAAAGTTGCTTAGTCACCTGGGGTGTAAGTGGCGAAAAATAGTTGCCAGTAGTGAATTTTTAGTGGCCAGTTTAAATTGGATTTACTGTAATGTGTGATATATGAAGTACCTACTTAAAATTTCTTTGCCTATGGTAGAAAGGAGAAAGGGTAATGTCAAAAGGCAAAACAGACAGACTTTGTTATAAGTTTGCTTTTTTTTCCTCAAGACAAAATTAAAACCAGACAAGGTAACATAGTTTTGGACTTGACCTGTTTAATTTTAGTCTAAATCGTACCAAAGTCTAGTCGCCATGGTGGTGACTAGACCAGAATTTTTAGTCACCAACAAGGAAATGTTAGGCGCATTGGTACCCATCTACATTGGTTGCAATTTCGAGCCCCGATAGCGAGCAAAACGCAGGCAAGCTAGCAATGGCGTAAAAGCAGATTTCCCTGTAATTTTCAGAGGGGCATCCCTGCATGTGGTTTTGCAAGAGAGCTGCTGACCAGCAGATTTCAAAAAAAAAATTAAAAAAGGCTTGACTTTAATCTAGCCTAAATGAAATTGAGTCACAATTTAATAAGTATGATGCAAGTACAAGTTATGAAGTAATTTATTGTCAAGACAAAAGGGGTACATGTCATAGGTACCAGGAGATTGAAGCTTGCATTCTTTATGAGCGTAAGAGCATGCTGCAAGAATTCCATTGCATGTTGCAAAATTAATGGTCAGCCGATGGCCCATTTTTACAGGGCTGGGCTATTTTTGTTTGCTTGCTACGTAGAAGCATAAGTGACTGGTTTTGTTGGCATTTTCAGATCCCTCGACAACAGACCCTTCCACTTCTCCGACGTCATTAGGTATGTGTTAGCAAACGGTGACATGCCTTTTCTTTCTGCTTTGTCTTGTGTCTGGCAGGTCAGTGACTTGAAGTACATTGTGAATACAATATGAAAGCTTATCTGTTTAACATTTGAAACAGTACGTCAAGTATATCTAAGCACTTCTACTTAATTTAGCTAACATAAACCCACCTAAGCAATTGATATGTGTATCTGTTCGTTTTGGTTTTGTTTGTTTGTCTTTTTTTTTGGTAGCTAGTTTCTACTATGCGTGCATGTATACTGCTGCAACCTGTCTGGCAACCCATCTGGCTGTTAGGCCGTCTGCTGATGTTTATATTTGATCACGGGATCAGGGACGGCAGAGCCGGAGGGGGCTGGGGGGGCTTTATCCCCCCCCCCCCTCCCCCACTTTTAAGCCAAAACAAATATTCATAAATTAAAAATGACAACATAATAAAACAAGAAAAAGAAAAGAAAAAACAACCAGAACCTTATTTGCTACATCCCCTTTTCTCGGATTTTCCGTTAGCCCTTCACAGTTTCTTGAAACCTTGCAAATTGTTTTAATGTTGAAATTTGTCATATTCCATTAAGAATTTTGCGTCGTAATGTAAACACAAGCAATTTTACACCACTGATTTTTAACATTTCTCCAGCAGGCTACACACGTCAAGCTTTTATCAAGTTAAAAAAATCTTGGCAATATCGGATGTGAGAACTGAAAATACATGTGATTTTATACTTGATTCAGATTTATTTTTTGACGAAATATCTCATGGAGAATGCTGAAAATAGCATTTCATAGACTCTAGATTTCAAAATTTTTTTTTGGGGGGGGGGCATGCCCCCAGACCCCTCTAGAGGCTCGCACCTTTGGCGCTTGCTTCTGTGAACATCACCTTAAAGATTTTTTAGCCCCCCCCCGCCCAACTTCAAATTACGCTCTGCCGTCCCTGGGAATCACTGGTTTTTGTACCATGTGATCACCTTTTGGTGTACCACGTGATCGAGGTGAAAAGCAGAGTGACTTTTCTTTTTGTAAAAGGTGATCATGAGGTACACTTTGGAGCACCCAATGATGGCCAAAACAGTGATCCCATGATCAGACTTGGGGTTGCAGTGGTTTCCTGGGTTGCACAGTAAAATGGTGGGTAGGAGAAGAATAATCAAGGATTTACTGGCTGAATCTTTCTTTGCCAAAAGATCAATGTAGCAGGAGTTACTACTGTAGCAGGCTTATTACTGGGACAAGTTTATCCCAGATGGTACAGTATCGCACTCTAATCTTGTTCACATATACAAGACTTGCTATTTTTTTTTTTTTTTCAATTGAGAAAAATATATATTTCAAAATGCTGTACGCACAAGAAGAACATATGAATTGATGTATTTATCGATCTTCACCTGGACATACATGTGTACTCTGAGGAAAAAAAGCATAATGCTCTAGGAAAAAAAGTATAATGCTCACTAATCACCAATCCGAACACTTGCAGATAGATAGACAGACAGACAGACAGACAGACAGACAGACAGACAGACAGAGACAGATTCAAGCACCTTGGCGAGGTCCGATATACAAATATGGCCCATTATTGACCAACCGCGATAATGGGTTTTATGATGAGGCGGGGCCCTGTCTTATCTTATCGTACGGGCTGCAGAGGTTCAGTCAAGATATCTTAATGGGTTTTTTGACAAGACACGTAGGACGAGCTATAAGTGCGGGAGCCCCGCTATCATTCGCCCCTTTTTCTGCCAACGCCGACGGTGATAGCTGCTCAGCTTTTAAAGTGTACATTACTTTCTTTCGTTGTCCCTTGACTCCTCCTCTGCTCATGGCTACTTTTCACTGAAGACTCTCTCAGGCTATTTTCAGCCCCAACTCTATTCACTGAATCAAATTACTATTGTTTATTCTGTTTAATTGGACACGTTAACACCAGTAATCGTTTTGAATAAAAGCCACTGTTGTGGCCAAGCTGAGTTAATCCAATTGCCTGTCTCAACGATTCAGTGAATTCTAGCCGCATGCGCGCCTGTATTTGCTTTTGTCTAGGGCACTGCCTCGTCATAAAAAGGGTTTAAAAGTGAAATGTTTCTGGCTTCAGTCGGGAGGTAGTTCCATAGCTTTGGTTGTGCATACCACAGGGGATGTTCACCACAGGTAACAGAAGAAAAACAGGAATTGGTGAAGTCAACTCTCAAAGGTTGTAGGAGGAGGAACTAGTTAGAAGCAGGTCACAGATTCTCTTTGGTAATAGCCTGTGCTTGACTTTTAACGTAAAAATTGAAATGTATCGTAGCCGCGTCTTGTACGAGCACGGTAGGTAGATTGTTTGTGTATAGAAATTTCCCTGAGACCTCTTTCTTAAATCCCCTCTAATGGTCTTCTATCACTTACTCTGCAGACGTGCCCCGTGAGGTGACAGTAGGTAAGATGCGGAAGTATAGCCGATTTATATACATAGGCTCTGTAACTTCGCAGTTGCTGGTAACAGGTTTCTCAGTCTCGTTAGTACCTCGATTCTTTGGCTTGCTTTCTCACATACGCTGTTCACGTGGTCGCTGAAGCTCAATTTGCAGTCAATCGTCACACCTAAGAGACTAATCTTGTAATATAAATTTAAGACTAACTTGCTTCTGGCGTTACGCAAGTACACTCTTGAACCCTCACAACACAAACGCAACTGGAACACAGCAAATCGGTAGGCAGGACGTGCTTGTAAGCATTAAAACCTAGCAGAATTAACAGCTACAAATTAAGTAGCAAAATTACATCAAACGCGAAAAGGAGTGTTTCATCAGATACCCGAACACCGAGAAGCTTTTAGCCAAGTTCGAGGTGTTTGGATAGAGGATGAAACACTCATTTGAGTGTTCGATGTTGCTTCTCAAAGCAATTGGTATTTTAACGGAAATTTGAGTTAAAAGTTGCCGAAATTTTGTGCTAATTATGATCACATATCCAAACTTCCTTCACGGTAGTGATTTTCTTTGTTTTGGGCTTATGATAGGATGGGAGTCTGGTGGGCGAGTTCGTCATAGGTCGTCCCCAATCGCTCAGGGGCCGCGGAGGTCTACCTCTTGCGGAGCAACGATTTGAAACAAATTATGGTTACAATTTTTCTTGTTTGCTTATCGCAGTGTAGTTCGTACGAAAAATAACTGCAGTATTTGTTTGGAAATAGTATTTCGAATTTATGTCTTTCACCTGTTCTCCGATGTCAACTGTCAGTTTTTATACGTCACGACTTAAAAATCGCACAGATTGCGGTCTCTGGCGACCCAGTAAATTTGAAAATCCTTGGGTGCATTCCTCGGTCTGCCTAAATTCACCCCACTGATGTATACAGACAGTAAAATCTGTAGACGTGTCTAACGTTTGTGCAAGCACCTCAGTTTCAATGTAGCTTTGTTCAGCTTTTTGCCACACGTTTCCCTCTTAACTAAAACACTACTACTACTACTAATAATAATAATAGTATTAATAATAATAATAATATTAATATCAATAATAGTAATTTTAATTATAATCATAATATTAATGATAATATAGATAATCATCACGCTAACGTGGTTTTCGGATCGTCTTAGTAAAAGACGTAAAAGAAATGACAAAAAGAAAAGTAACAAGAAATGACAAAAAGCTAAAATACTTAAGGTGACTGAACTCAGTGTCAAAAAATTCTGTGGAGCGGATTCAGAGCCACCTTGATTGTTTTTATTTGTTAAGGTGGCTCTGAATCTGCTCCACCGAATTTTTTTTAACTTTGCAAAAAGTTTCATCTTGGTCTGTTGATCACTTTCGAGGAATAAAAAATGGGGGTCACCGAGTTCGTTTTGGAGATATGAGCAACTAAAGCCAAAATATAGGGTGTTTTTGCAAGGCGTTCCAGTTGCCATGGTTACGTCTTGCGGCACAATAATGACCGCTTTTTATTCAGCAATAATTTCTGTTACATTTGGTACCACAACATCGCTAATACGTGATACAGTGTTGTAGTGTAAGTCGTTCCAACAAATGAGTTTCTTGAAAGTGTTGAAACCGGTTTGAGCCACCTTATAATTCCATCATAACAGCTGTTACACTTACTCTGTTTTCTAGTAAGTTTTATAGTAAGCAAATGCTGCAAAAAACTAACGAGTGAATTTTGCATAAATGAGAAAAAAGCATCCTTCAGCCCTTGTTTGAATCTAGATGCGTTACCGTGGCAACAGCCCGCAGAGCGCCCAAACTATCAAAAATCCAAACCTTTGTGGTAGTACTTGTTTGTGACCACGTTTGAGCCTTCATTCAAAAACAGCCTAAATATTGCACTAGAGGAAGTATAAGTACTTAAAAACTGTGTTCATCCACCTTAATGGTAAACAAAACATAATACAAAAACAGAGAAATCCCACTAACTGTATAACAATGCTTCCTAGAGAAATATTATGAAGAAAAAATTCATTCCTCGCTATTCACAGGCTGAGCACTTAACATCTCATCTCTTTCATCCAAAATCCATATCACCAGTCGACATTCAAATCCTAACAGTATGCATGATGATTGTACCATGCGAACGTAGTTTAATGTAGGAGAACTCGGACTTTCTTCCGAATAAGCAGCGTCACTTTCTAGAAAAAAAAGTATAATGCTTGCTAATCACCAAGGCCGAACACTTAGATAAATTAAATTCAAGAAAAAAAAATGAAAAACGCAAACGGTGTTAGTCGACTCCATTGTATACTGAGATTTTGATAATAACAGTTCCACTTTCCTTTTTCATGATAAAATCGATTTCTCTCTCTCTCTTTTGCTATAGATCCTCCAACGAAAGGAAGGGTTAGTCCCCACCGGAGAGACGATAAAGGGAAGCCAAATGTCGCTTTTACCAGGGCGCGTTGGGGTTATTAGGGAGCTTAAGCAAGAACGAAGACGACGGCTAGGACAACGTCATCTCAAAACATACATTCGCGTTCTTGTTATCACTTTGCGCTTATTCCAAATTGTCCCGCGTGTAAAACAATCACTAATTGTCCAGGAACAAAACTGGTATGAACGCCGTTAAAGTTAAGACAAAGAATGCAAAATTCATCGTCTTGCACTCACTTCCTACACAAAACTTCAAATTTGGCCTTTTCACGTCGTTGTTAAGCCGAGAACGGCAAAGAAATGTACCAAAATGTGAAACGCACGTGCAGAACGTGCGCAGCCATTGTTTTTGCTCATTAAACCTTTTGTTTTCTGGCGTTCTCGTTGTCGTCGACGTCGTCGTTGCTTAAGCTCCCTAAATTGACAACTGAAAGCGAGTGCGTGTAACTGGTGTCGAGCGTAGGAAACCGCGATTGAAGATGACAGAGCTGACCGGGGTATAATTTTGTTTCTTATCGATTGAGAATGTGACCCTATATCTTAGTTCGGCCAACCAGTAACTCGGTGAAGTAATGCATAAGCAATTCTTTTTAAGGCACTTACTGAAAACTTTATTTAACAACCGCGTTTGTTTTAGTCAAAGATGATCCGCCCAAACGACTATCCACTGGTGCTATCATTGGTATTTGTGCAGCTGCTGTGGTTGTGATCCTTGTCGTTTTGGGAGCGACGGTGTATTGGAAAAAGTACCATCATCGTTCCCGCTTGCGCGCGGCCTACTACAATGACATTTCCATGCATGATCCACTGTACGAAGACTTCGGCCCGGAGGTGGCTTAATCCAGTGTCAAGCGAGCCCATGCTGGTGGAGTCAGTTGATTCCATTTTAGCTAGCTTCAGACGGTGTATGTACAATGTGATTTTAACTCTTTTCATTCTGCACAGCTTGAGAAAATGCCGTAAATAATTCTAAAGAAGAACAAGATGACTTAAAACAACATTGTTTTAGAAATCCTCTGTATAGTTTTCATTCGAATCCAAGATCCGAAAAAGATTGCATTGTGTTATGTGGGGGTGAAGAATTTCAGATTTGAGCATTGAGACGGGGCGATACAAGCCTTTTACAGAGCGAATCCGGCAATTTCTTGTTGTTTTATGGTCAAATGAAGCCAAGACTTGGTAAAGGTTTGCGAAATTCAGTCAGTCAGTCAAACTGCAAGACTTATGAAATATGACTGCAAATTTACCGGGAGGAATTTTATAAACGCCTTGGATTCGACGTCCCTCATTTAGTCCAGGATGAAAAGAGTTTTAGAGTTTAGGCGACAAGCATAAGAGCAGTTTTCAAGTGAATACCGTAAAACCAAAACGTCAGCAATAACTTTGGCCAATCATATTGCAGGGCAGTTCTAAGCGCGGGAACTGAAAACGCTTGCGTGCAAGTCACAATTGCTTTTGCTTTTGCCTCTGATTGGCTGAGAATGTGGCGCGAGACTTTTCAGCTAACCACTAGGTGTAGTATTACAACAGGAATGGCGACATCACTTTCGACACAGTTGAAAACTGTTCTAATAACGTGACTAGTTTTAAGTAGCTTTTAGTGCAGAATGGCCGTTTCCAGGCTGTTTGTTACCTTGTCCTCGTAAGCCTCTTAATTCCGCAAGCGAGGAGACCTCTTTTTCACAAAAAATCCCAGATTTTTCGTATTCACCACTGGCAATAACAGTACAAGTTTGAGAAAGCTAGGCAAGCAGAGGACATGGGAAAAGCAATAATTTTTCGGGAGCAGAAATCAATAAGCAGGGAGGGTAAACATGAATTTTTGAATTTAATTTCTCCTCACTTGTTTTTTGCGGTTTGGCATAATATTTATAACTTTAATCCCTAGAATTAGTTTTCTCCGTTTCTACTTTCGAACGAGTTGAGATAAGAGAAGGCACTTGTTTGGCACTGCTTGCTTTGGGTTACGGGAAGGCGTTAGCATGCGTGGTTCTTTGGCCGTATTGCTGGAAAAGTCTGGCCAGGGCATTTCGTCTGACCCTTTTCAAAAGCCCTTAGCAAAAACAACAACGACAACAATCAAAGATAACCAAACCTCTGAAAAGAAAATCAGTTTCGTTCCATGAAAGGTATCAATCATTTGAGTAGATTCAGCGGGTTGTGAATTATGATTGTCCTAGCGTCCGAGTGTTGACATGAAGTAGTAAAATTGTAATCTGGCTCTTTGACTTGACCTTATGTTTTGGTGAACTTAACTTAACCGTCTTTCGATAGATTTTTTACACTGTAGCTATGGGTAATTTCGGACGCACATGAAGCAGTGTCTGATCTCTTAAGAAGCCAAAAGACTGCAAAATAGCCCGTTTTCCAATAAAAGCGATGGTGTCAGTTTTTTTGTGACCACTGTTGTTGCTTATATTCAAGATGACGTCCCGTTAACACCGCTACACAGCGGATTGGGGAAAAAAAAAAGGAGTGTACCTCAATATTACGAGTCTAAAAATGTGTTTTCAAAGTTAACTGCGTTAGGTGTTGGGTTTAGACCCCGCAGCGCCCCTCCACGCCTAGGCAAAGTGAGCTGCGGTCGAATACAATCTTATGACCATCATGGAAAGATGTTATGGCATGTCATGTTATGTTTTGTTACGTTAAAACTTTGGCGTCGCTTGATATGCGTAGATCGGACTGTTTTGCGGTCGAGGGAGTTTAACAACTAACAAGTTGCCTGTGTAGAACTCTGATTAACGCCTGGCTTACCTCGATGTAAGAAGCTTAACAGTTTTTCTTAGTTTCTTAGCTATTGTTTTCTTCAGTTTATTGTTTTACCTCCTTTGTTCTATTTGTTATACGTGTTCCGTGAGTTTGACCAGTTCTTACACGGAGGACGAGCCCAACACAACAGGCAGCTTGCCCATGAGTTTTCCTGTCGGGTTTTGCTTCTTGTGGCGTCAGATATCTTGTGCCAGTGACACGTACTCGGTGAACTGGTCAGCATATTATGAAACGAAGAATTAAACCTTAGCTGTGGAACACTGGATGCTCCTGTTAGCATGCACTTTAGTTAATAGAGCCTTCGTAGTCGGCATGTTGTTTTCGCTGTCGGTTCATAATGGTATAAGTAAATTTAACGACTTAATGGTCAGGTACAGTAAAACCAAATTCCGTAGACATCGTAGCCCTTTAAAGTTCTATGTTTTGCTTAAGAATGGTGGCAACGGCAACTGGTGACTACTCGAACTTAAAAAGTTTTATTGTTGTCGTTTCTACTAACTTAGATCTTGCTGCGCGCTGTAACATTATCGTAACTTTTTTTTTCTTTTTTTTACCATTATTAGGGATTTGTTTTTAAGGTAAAGCTATTTATTGAATCGCGGCAACAACGAAATCTTGTAAATAATGTTATCTGTAGCGAGGAGCATGTTGCGAATTACTAAAACCGTGTTGCACGTATTCTTTTTGACGTTGTCTCGTGGAAAGTGAATCATTCAATGATATAAGCACCAGAACATCTCAGTGGTGATGTATCTTCAACTTAGCAACGCTTATTTCACCAAAACAGTCAGGAGCCTGGCAGTATGAGCTCGGACACACCCATCCTATTTTGTATGGGTGGGGATTCGTCACTAAGGGTTACATGATGCCGGTACGACTTTTATTGGGAACGTTAATCCCGGTTCCCTCTTATCGCTCCGTGTTTGTTTGCATAACCAGTACAAGTCGTACCTGTATGAGTCCATCCCGGTAGTTGTACTGGATCGAAATTCTCATAACGGTATGAAAAGTGATACCGCTGTATCGTGTAAACGCCGTACACATCTCATTCTGGTACCCATTAGCTCTCGCCTTCTTTTCTGCTGAAATGCCCCGTCGAGGTGATCACGAATGGTCGAAGTTCATCAACCTACTTCATAAACCATAAATCCGTTCTTCCCGGCTTTGTTTCCAGAGTGGCGTTTTCCGCGAATCTTTCTTTTCTTGACAATGCAGCCAGATAACGGCGAGCATCCCATAAATGCAGTTGCACGCACCATGTTATGCCGCCTGACGACAATCTGGTTGAGTAAGGCAACATTAGTGATGGAATTCGACAATGTAATTACCGAAGCAGCGGCAGAAAACACGCTTAATAACAAGAATTCATCATGCCATTATTGTTTTGATTCATTTGGTCCCCGTGTCACACCCATGTTATGTTTCGTTCATGTGAACACGTATGAAATTGACAGCTCATACGAGAATGAAACTCGTACTGGTATGAGATTTTACGTGTAAACACCCTCTAAGACAGCTGCGTTACAGGCATCCACAATCCATGTTCATGTCACATTCGCGAAGGATATCAGTATTTCTCGAAGTGAACTGATTCGTCAATTACTTGAAATATCTCCAACTTTCCGTTTCTCGTTGTCACTTTGACGTCAGAAAAGGTAGCCTACGAGCCGACTCTCCGCGGGGCGGGGAAGGGATTTCGCGGGGAAAGCGGGAAAGAAGATAGGAAGGGGAAGAGGCTCTCCGTCTGTCCTCCTATCCTATGCCCCCCTCTTTTCTCAGGCTATAGAAAAGGATGAGGGGGTGCAGGAACCCCTGTGCCAAAACTCCCGTGGGTGTTTTAGCTCTTTCATCGGTATTCCCGAACTCCAACCGTATCACAGATGGTCGGGTGTTTTGCGTTAATTTTCGTCTCGATAAGCATGACGGAATTCAAGACGGAGAGCGGGCGAGTTCTAATATGTTGTTTCCGGGTTCACTTGAGCGTCTTGTGGTCTTTGGAGTCCAAGTGCACACATAGTACATAATGGCACGCTAAGGAATTTGCGCATGCGCAGATCAAATGCTTCAAAATGGAACCAGCAGGGGTGCAATCTCGTCCCCGGAGCCCGCTTTTCTTTTGGTCAGTACCAAGAGCACGGACCCTGGCCAGTTCCAAAGCAGGAAGTCCGCAAATCACGGACTTACGGCTCATCTACGCACCCTCAGAACTTTGAAGCAATAGACGGTTACATAAATGGACCTTCGCTGCGACTGCGCATCAATTGTCTGTGGCCAGAGTCCGTGTTCTTGTTGCTGACCAAAAGAAAAGCGGGCTCTGTGAACGAGATTGCGGGTGGTACCTCTGGATACGTTGCCTGAGCGTTGTACCATATGATGCTCCTCGAGATTTCGGCCGATCGCTTATGCCAGCCCCGCCCGACGGAGGCCCCCTTCGCTGCTTGCAGATACCCGTAGATCGCGCCACTCAATAGCCAAAATAGTCGAGTGTCGAAAGTAATTACGCAATTGCTTCGGTTCTGGATTTGGTTTACTCTACGATTGGATCAAAAAACGCGCGTGAAGATTTCAACCAATCAGATGCAAAACTAAAACCAATTGCGACTTAAAGTCACTCTTGTTTTCCCACGCTTGGTAGCAACCTCGTTCCCAGGGTCTCTCATCTTCCCGCCCAAGCTCCTTTCTCGCCTGGGGGGGAAGATGAGAGACCCTGGGAACGAGGTTGGCTTGGTAGCGGCTATCTTTGCTTGCTTTACGTTCTCATTGGCTAGTAAAAGCGATTCGTGAATTACTTCAATTTTTGCTAATTTGCGGTACATTTCCTTCAGAACTTGATCGGCTCTGTGATTACGAAGACACTCATTTGAAAACCGAAATCGCTGTAATAATAATTGAAGATGGATTTCTGGGTTTAATTTTATTTATGGAGATTATACATTTACTCGCACTCTCGTTTGTGTGTGGGTAGACCTTAAATACACAGTGCAAAGTCCATGTCGAAAAGGTCACGGCTAGGTCTTTTTTTCATTTCGGTTTCCTAACTAAAACCTTCCTAAAACTAACTCTTTCTCCTTCCTTCCAAGTTCACTGATAAAAATGCTACTACTATTGAGTAATAGTCGCTATACGCTGAGGAAATAGGTGAATACTCTAAGGGCATGCTAATTGGTTTGGGGGGACGAGACTGAAAAAAATTGCTTGGAGATACAGGCATTGCTTGGAAACCGAAATCACTGACTCTATTCAATTTTCGTTGACTCTCTACCTTTCATATTTATATCTTCCCTTTTCATTTTTCCGAAAGTGGATGCCCTGTATTGATTCCGTTTGTTACACAGAAAAGCCAAACATCGAAAGGGAAGTTCTCATTTTAATATCTTCCGGTTTCCACGGTCACTGTTTCGCCACGGTCACTGTCACTGTTTTGCTCCGGAGTCGATTATCATTCGCTATTCTGCATGATCTAACAACGTGTGGGAGGAAACTTTATCAAATCAGTGTGTTTGCTAATTATTTCAGTTTTTTTTTCTTCTTCCTACGACGCATATTTGTTCCCTTAATTTAGCGGTGGGGAATTGAAGGTGAGGTCGAAAGTATAATGGACAATCAGGATCGAAAAGAAAATGTTCATGGCCTTTCTCGTGCGCAAACTTTTTATGGCTGAATCTCGAATTTTGTTACGATACTACGTATTTGTGAGTACGTGAAACCCAATCCCAAGGGGAACCTCTTACCTCCTTGCCAACTTTGTTTTAAACGGGGAAAGGGTGAGAGGTACAGGTAATAAAAAATCATTGTTTCTTTGTTTAGGGAGACATGCTTTAAGTTCTTCAACCTTCAATCTGTCATTTTTCAGTTCCCCAGATCTCTGGCTGCCACTCCACCCCCACGCTCCGAACCCTCCCCTTCCTCTCTAGAATGGAAAGATGCCACAGTCAAACGGCGTGGGCATATAAAAAGAAGCGCACTGAATTATTCTTAGGAGGAATACGGGTGGCATTCCCTTGGGAAACTACCTAACATTAAAGGGTAAACTGCGAGGCTGGTAATCCCGGCTCAGATTACATTTAGATGATTTTATCTAAGCCACCCATGCCACCCGTTTCTTCAAAAGTTTTATTTCACTTTCAATCTATTTGGCTCACAGTACACGACGAAGGACATGACCCAGTGGGCAGCACATCGTGGTATCACCTTGTACGGTATTGTACTTCAATGTGCGTAGGCGTCCAAACAAAAACGTCATCCCACACATTTGCAAATGTTTGCAGCTGTCTTACTTTCTTTTTTATGGAAATTGAAGTCTCTCAAGGTACTTCGGACCAAACAATTGTATATTTAACTTTCCCTCAGGCAAGAAGCATTCGTGAAGACCACTGATCCGCATTGGTGGCCACTTAAGGACATTTTTACGTCCACGCAGCTGCCACTTCGCCACAGCTAATTCTCTATTCCTCTCTTCATATATGTGAAATTTCTCACTTGATAGTCAATGAGCGCACTGAAGAAATATATTAGCTAAACTGCTGAGGATAAATCACGGGGAGATAAGAAATAACCATCGCCTTTACGTCCGCAATTTTACTAATCGCGCGCGCGAAAGCCCGCATTAGAGAAAATTCTAAGGCTTCAACGGGATTTGAACTAACTGCTTAAGTGCGTTATTAGTGCCTGACCCTATAATCGACTGAGTTATGAAGCTACTATTTTAGGCGCAGGCCAATTTACAGGGGCTTTTTTATGTGCTCAGGGTAGTTGTGTGCCCTAAATTAATGCCAAGGAACAAAACGTGAGAAGAGTGGTGATCGTAACAGCAGGTGGCGAAAGTGAATCACGTGAAAAATCACAGTCTTCTTGAAGTTTCGGTCAAGGAAAGAAAAGATGTCTTATCCTGATACAAGAGATATCATCTCCAGCGGCTGCAAAACTCCTCAGAATGCAAGATGGCTTCTGTGTCGAGCATCGAAGACAACAGGGGCAAAAGAAGCTTTAGTCTAGAAATATCAATAACAAAGTTAGGAGGACCAAAATCACGATATTGAGCGCTCAGTGAACGTGCATTTCTTATTTTCTCCCATGTAAACCACCGAGCAATGCAATTCACTGTGGGTTTGGGCTCCCTGTGGAACAAATCAAAGTTTGCGGCTGGGCTGCGCGGGAAGCCATTTCATTTCCCAAATTGCGGATGTGCTTGTTACCCAACTAGTTTAGCTCTATAATTATTTTGGGTAACCGGTTACTGTATACGGTTAATATATATGTGATGTATATATATGAATTATTAATGAGTTTTTGAAGAACATATTGCGTACCCAGAACTTCACAAAACCAGAGGTTTAAAATAGATATAATATATATTTACTATAAATAATAAAATAGATATAATATATATTTAACATAAATAATATTTACGGGCATTTGCGTCATCACATTAAGACCCCTGAGGAAGGCGTAAGCCGAAACGCGTCGGGTGTGGAATAAAGAGTTTGACTGGAAGCCGATTCTCCATTGTGCAAATTGTATATTGTAATTGAGCAATCTTCTAGGATGAGTCATTGCCGTTAGCACTGCGCATAGCTCACTAGTTTTCTAGTTTGAGCACTCTGGCATGACTTAGGTGATACCACATGTGTGGGATCATTCGGGGCGGCTACCTAGTCTTGCCTCCCTCCTAGAATCAGCACTGCACTGATGAGGCTCAGAAGGCCGAAACAGTACTGTCTGCAATTGCTAAAATAGGCTTCGGTCTAACGACCTTCGTCGGATTAACAAAGTAATTAGTAGTAGACGCTTAGGACAATAGATAATAAGGAGATAACAAAACTAAGCTAGTGGGTACAGCGATCCTGGAAAATTACGGAGGCAGACAGGCAATAAGAACAGTACGAGCATTTGAATGACGATTTAGAATACTACAAGGCCTTCAAAAATGAAGAATTAGAAATTTGCAACTTAGAAAATAACCAATCGGCAAATAATACGTTTAAAACGATGAATTTATTGTCTTTTGGTGAGGCCGTAGGGGAAAAAAAAGGGAAAATACTTATGCACTAGCTCCATTTCGCTTTTTGGTGATACGTAGACTTCTTAAGTCTTGACTGAATCAGATAGCTATGGAACTTGGTCTCTGCATTAAGGAGTAAAATATCTCAAAGGTGTCTCATGTGGTATCTTATGTAAATATCATGGTTACCTCACGGGGCCCGTTTTTAATCTTCAAAGGGTATTTTGAGCTCTACAAGGAGTTTACGGAAAGAAAACGACCTTAACCGAGGTTATATTTCACCCGGTTTTCAACTGAAATTCAAGTTCGAGTTAAATTTACCACACACTGCCATACAAGATCTAAATAAAGTCACTGATATAAGCCACCGCGTTTTTAAGCATAAAGGTCATTATGTCACTCCGGCTTATATTGGCAAGTTTGTTTATCTGAAGTATCCTTTTCATAGATACAATGGAGTTAGGGATAAATAAGGACCAATATCGATGTTCTTACGTGCTAGGGTGACAGAAACCTTTGGAGAGTCAATAAGCGAAGAGCTCGTAAGTCGCTTCTCCACCAATGACTAACTAATCTGTTTCAATTTACGTAATCTGTACTTTTGTGTTGTTGTGGAATCGTCACATATATAACCACTGTATAACTTTAACTCGTCTTTCACTCGACTGGTGAAGTGTGATGCATGTGAACCAGCATACAGTTCGGGCAGCGCAGCACTGTAAAAAAAATTGCTCCGATATAAAGCTCTGTCAGGTTGCCTGTCACTAAATTGCAACTTGAAAGCACGAGCTTTACGAAAAGTACTTAAAATATCGCTGGCCTTTACCAGCGGCGGACTGGAGTCGGAGTGAAAACTAAATAAAGGAGACGTAAGCGGAATCGTAAGCTTGATGCAATTGGTGTCGCAAGGATCCGAACTTTTTCATTTTCTTCAGTCCAATGCTGACCAATGCTGCGTCCACCGATTCCGTCGCTTACGATCTAGTGAAAGTACCAAGCAGAAGCGGAAGAATAAACCAATTACAATGCTTGTTCTCCCACATTTTGATGATTTGTTTTATTATATACTTCCGCTTCAAATTACGACCCCGTCGCTAGTGATAACCAAATATGCATAGCGCCATGCGTTCTCAGTCAAGAGATCAAGTTACATATTCCCCACAATACACTTTATTTGTTTCTCCTCCAAC
>BLFK01000172.1:751975-765574 GCA_014634185.1 Astreopora myriophthalma | reverse complement strand
TGGGAATATCAAGCGTTCCCAAGAGCATTCGAAAACAATAGATAATGCAAAATCGGGGAAGTAAACAAACTGTCTTGTTGGGTGGGAATTCGAAAATAGAGAAGCGCCATCCACTCGAATGCTTTTTCCTTAGAAAACGCATTCTCTCTTATTACGTGTTTTCGCCTGTCGTCTATCGTTGTGGTGTGGTCAGGGTTAAACGAGGACCTCAGTTTGAAAAGCGCACGTATCGGTCCCAGATCCCAGTTATTTACTTCTTTCTAGACCGTTTCAGTGTGGATAGGTGACTGAAACGATACGAAAACGTAAGTGTGGCGGGATTAAAACGGACACTTTTCAAAACGCTTTAGTTTGGATCAAGCTTGAGTTCGCACAACGTCACAAAGAATTCAATCCAGATTCCAGTCCAGTTATAGCTAAAACAGAGGGGTTATAATAAGCTAAATCCGTCAGCTCTTTTGAACTTTTAGCGGTGTACCAATTTAGCTTTCATATTTGGTTGTCAGCAACTTCCCAGTCACGGAAGCCGCACTGCAGTTCCCTTAGCAACTCCACCCGTGTTCAAGGCTATGCTTATTACCAAGAGAGGATATATAGATCGTCTCCTCTTACTACTCAGAATGAAAATTCTACCTTCATAATTCAAAGGTTTTCACGTTTTTCCACGTTTTCAAATTTGGTACAAAACCTAACTCGTCATCGATCAGAGTTACCGTTAGCTTGGCATCTACTGACGCAGAGTACTCCGAAGGATGATGGCTTCAGAGACTCACGAGCAACCTTTCTAAATATAATTCGTCAGGTCTATGCGTGCTAAATGTTCTTCGCCGGCATGATGAAATTGGCACGTTTCTCCGTAGTGATTCACCTAATGCCCGACACTGCGAGGCGATCCGTGATCTGGGAAAAAAATCTTGTGTTCTTGCTTAAGTCTTACTTAATTCTTGCTTTGCTGCCGTGTTTAGTTTATGCAGCTTTCTTTTCACTTGAAAATGAAAACCATGCTACAGACTAGCCTTCGTGCTGAATGTAAATTTTCCAGTCATCGTCGAAAAAATCCGGTTCCTCATATGGCAAAGGAAATGGGGAGCTATGAACACAGGACCCTCTTCGCAGGGAGGGAGGGTTATCAACCTACCTGCTTGTAAACAGGGCTTAAGCCTAGCCAATGCTTTAGTGTTTTCTGTGCCCTATTCAACGTCCTGTTGTACCTCTACACGGGCATAAAGCCCCCGGGCATAAAGCGAGCATTTTAAGACTTGAGTCGATTGCCTGCGGCTGTAACTACCTCACTTTAAAAGAAGTTTAATCTCGGTCTCGTCTGGAGCCGAGGACACAAGAAGGAGCAGTAAAAACACAGCAACGACCATCCCTTTGGAGTTTTTACGGATGCTGCTCCCCTTTGTGCCCTTACTTCAGAGAAGACCGATACGATGACGGCGTAGCGATGACGTGAAAAACCTCACGGACCGAGACAACAATACGAAGCTATTTCTTCAATTACGACATTTCAAAACACTGAGGTTATAAAGATGAAAATTTTAAAATTTAATGACAAATGAAAGAAGCTCGCGTTTGTTAAATATTTATACGGCTTGAGTGCATTCTCACGACTTCCCGCAGGTCAGTCAATCTTTGTTTTTACCCCTTCAGTGGACTCTACATTGCCGTCGCCTTAGATCACGATTTCGTTTCAGTTGAAACGAAAAATAGAGGCGACCTGACCTCCATTTCTTCGAGAGATGCTCAGTATTCATTGCAATTAATCGAAACCAGCGTACACGTGTAGTTTCAGTTCGATTCAATGAACCACTGAAGCACGAGGCAGAAATAATGGTATTTCCTTTCCGGAATGTACTTAAGGATCAGACCGCACTGGCTACGCTTCTGAGAAATTACAGGAATGTAAACAGAGGACTATCTTTGGCGCCAAATATTAGGTTGACAGGCGCGAAATGTCACCGGAAAGTTCGTTTGATATATCAGTATTGCGGTAAATTATGTGTAGGAACCGAATTTTCTGGTTTTACAATCCGGTTTCTGTTTCAGACCATATTTTGCCGACGAAAATCATATCCTTTAAAACATCATTAAACATATTTTTATCACGATACATTTTTTCCTCTTTGCGCTATTAAAACGGTAGGAAAACAGATGGCTGGTCGTGTCAAGATTTCTAAGAGAGATTCCGGCAAAACCCCCCGAAGTACGTAGGCTATTTCGGGTATCTGAAGGGAGTTGATCTCGTCAGAGACGGTAACTAATGGACACCAATCTTAAAATAACATTTGTAGCTGCGTTTATGTACTCAAGTTGAAGGCACAATGCAAATAAATTCTCAGTTCCGTTGCTATAGCCATCGCCTTCAATCTTCATGATCTTGCGAAGATCTTCCGGCGGTTTGTAGACAATGTTTTGTTAACACACTTATGGGAAGCTACAAAGTGACTGACGCCTGGATCAGAAATTCAGCCAATGATAATAAATAACTAATATTAAAATGATAAATAAAGCAGTGAATAATATCGAGGAAAAACCATAAACAGATGTGTCCGCCTAGTTAGACGAAACATAGTGTGAGTACATATTAATTGTTCCCACTATTTATAAAATGACTATTTCTGCGCATAAGGGACGCTTTAGATCTAGATACAAGCCGATTCAATTTCCTCTGTCATCTTTATTTGACGGAACATTTTCACCTGAGAGATGCAAGCATCGTGCTACTAGTTGGTAGTCACGGCACGAGCAATTCACGAGCTGCAGCAATATTTACTAACTGTGTGAGGAAATGACATGGGCGACATGCGTCGTTTCATGAAGAACTGCCCCCCGGCAAAAAAAACGAGTAGCAACTGGTCACTCCAGTGCTTATCTGTTCTTGAAATCCTCGATGATAGTGCGTCAGTTAAAGCTAATTATTAAATCTCGTGACCAAAGTAGGCCAATATTCCTCGGTACGTAAAGCCTGGCTCACAAAGAAGGCTAAGCGTACATGCTTTCGAGTGAAAAGTGGACAATTGAAGCTTTTTTCTTGGTATGATCGAGTTTAGTGTGTTATGGGTGAATATTTTATTACCATTATAAGCTGAAATTAGGGTGAAAGAATCAATTGCAACTGAGTTCGCGGGTGGAGGTTTTCCAGGGAGTCTTTTCACACCAGAGTTACATGTAACAACAAGAGAGTATTCAATAATTGTACTACGCATAAACAATGTTGGCGATACAATTGAGCGGCCGGCAGAACTTCCTTAAGGCCCGATTTACACGGCACCACTTTTGCTTACAACTGTCGTATGCGATTTCTTCTGCGGTTAAAAATCACGTACAACTCTCGCTACTGAACGCAGACTGTGCTTACGATTGTCGTAGAGTTTTAAAACATGGTTGATTAAAATCCTTCGACATTTTTTGTGACGTACACGTTGTAGGTTTGATTTACACGAAACAATTCGTGCCGTAGGCCTGTCGTAAAATCGTATGCTTGTCGCATGCAACAAAGTCGTACCGTGTAAATCGGCCCCGGCAATAAAATACAAACTTTCTCTTGTTCAAACATTTGCCTGTATTGTGAACCCACTCGTCAACCGCGTGGAACAGGTGTAGCCGGATTGCGTCATTTTCCCGCCAGTGCATGTGAGCATGCGTTTGGCCTTGTCAACAAATCGCTAGTAGCAGCAATGCGTTCATTCATTCATTCATTCATTGATTAGTTTAGGCGGCGTCCACGTCTTAAGACGGACAAAGTTCATTTTTCCGTACAAATCCGAACTGCTTGACATATCTCAAGCATACAAGAATTTGAAGCACACAAGAAGAAGTTGGGAGAAAGAAATTCTGTTGGTCGTCTGGGTCGTTCACGGGACGAAAAATGTTTATTTCAGCCAAGGCTGTGGCGTTGTGCGTGGCAGTCAGCCTTGTTGTCGATACTTCTGCTACTTCTAGTAAGTTCAAAGCTGTGAAGGCACATGTACTCATAACAGAGTTTAAGCTAACTATTTGGAATTATTCTATCATCATTTGACGAACGAAAACGAAGCAGTGTTGGGACGTAAGTGAGCTTTAGTAAGTATTTTCCTGGTGAACACATTTATATTGTCTGGCGTTGGTGCGGCGAATTTATTGCGTTTAGTCAGAAATCACTTCATAAAGTCGGAGAAAAGGTTTATTTCTGACTGGAATCCAGACTTCAAAGTTGGCTAACATTTTTGATAAAAATTTGCTTTTTCATATTTTTCTGGGATATTTTAGAAGTTTTATCATGAATTACAATTGTGTTCAGTTTCGCGCCGATTCCCATTCACGCGTGGAAACATCTCAAATGAACATCTTACAACTAGCCGGTACCTTTTGGGAACGAAATGTTTTTATTCCCCCGACAGACAATTTCTAGGAAAGCACTAAAAGTCCCGTTGAATTTCAGTTTTGTATCCCTTGCCGGTGTTTTGAGAAAGAAAGAACGAGAAATATTCCTTCGTCAATTCAATATATACAGTCATAGCAAGTGTCTTCGTGGGCGTTTGACGTATTTCATTCACGGCGATATTTCATAATCTGCAAGGATGTTAATATTGTAGTGTTGTCTTCGATTGTTGCCGTCCGGGGGTATTTTGGTGGGAGACAGGCGGAGTATCTCGATCTCATAACATCGAACTGATCTTGTAAACGAGTGACAATAAATCGTGGCGAGTTGTACTTCGCTTCGGCAGTTATGTACACACTGTACAATCTTTTAAAACTTCCCGCTTTTGCTTGGTGTGAATTTATGTAAGGCCATCGAGTTGACCTGTTTGTGATCTTACATTCATTTAAAAAAATATATATAAGAAACAAAATGGGACACGGGAGGAAACTTGCTGCTTTTTGAGACCAATCTTCGTTTGGACGTGAAATATAAATTGTCAGTAAATTGCGGGGATCAAAAGATCAGGAATCAGTAGATTCATGTAAATACTCGCAGTTTTCTGTTTACGCGCGCGCTGTACCTTGTCAGAAATGTTCCGGTTCGCAACCGCGGCTTCATACAACTTCCTGCAGCTTGTTTTAAATTGAATATCCAAATGACATGACGCGATTTGATTATCAGGAAGAGAATTATAATAAATTAAGATCAGCGTTCTGTCCTCGTGCTATTGCATCAGCTTCGAGTCGCGACAGAGTTGAGTTCCGGGCTGTGAACCCTTTAAGGTTTGTTATCTGTGTTATGCTGGTACCTGTGGCTCACTGCATCCTTGGAATATTCCTTTCCAACCCGACCGTTGAAAATGTTCGGAATGTGTCCGTCAATATTTTTGGACGTCAAACAAGGAGTCTGAAGCCTTTGTAATTTCCTCCAGGAATTAAACGCTAAGCCAAAAATATGAAACACTCCCATAGGAATTTATTTGCTTGTTAAAAATTGTTAACATTCCATAGCCCTGGGAAGAAAAATAGTTCACAGCCGTAGGGCCGCACTGAGGACAAAACTGTTTGTTTTACCAAAAAGATCTGTCAACACATGACTTTTATCAGTGCAGATGGTTTGCCCTGCAAGGACAAAATATTTTGACTCCGACAAATTTATCAAAGGAGCCGCTGCCCTGCCTTAGACCCTTACAAATTTTATGAATAATTTTAGTTAAGTCGGACAAATTCATTTAAATTGGTCCTTGACAGAAAGAGAGTTCTCAGTGTGGACTCAGGTGGCCTAAAAACCACAAAAATGTCATTAGGAGAAAAGTTGTTCCCAGTCCTTCATCCATTTCCAATATGGCTGCTTTATGTTGCTATCCACTTCTGAGGAAGGAACTAAACAGAGGCATATTTGGCTTAGAATAATAAAGAGTAGGTGAAATGCTAGGAGCAACTACAGAATACAGGGTCACACAGGGCCATCACATGCAGATTAGTTAGAAGCTTTTGTAGAACGAGAGACACAACAATGGGAGCTTTTGTTATTCAATGATATATAAAAAAGTAGCCCTGTATTCTGTAGTTAAGCCAAATGCTATGTTCATATGGAAGAGTGAATGTTACTTTATACTCACCAGGCTTTGCTAGTCTAATATGGTGTTTTACTTGAATTTTCTGATATAGGCTACCCTTGTGCAAATAGCCAGTATTCTTGCAAAAATGAAAGGTGTATTGTAGCTCGTTGGCGATGTGATGGTGAAGATGACTGTGGCGATGGTTCTGATGAGGAAGGATGCCGTGAGTACATTGGCCTGTAATGTAATGCAAGCAAATTTCAATGGGTGTTTTGCTATGCAGTGCAAGACAGTTGACACTAGGTTACAAATTCATAGGTCCCGAGGAGGGGACTCCAGACTAATCAGTCTGTGTTTCATGATCAAACTACCAATGCAAACACTTGCTACATGGGCTATAAGTGATAACTCTTTAATGTTGACTGTTCTTTTCCCTTCTGATCTGTGAGTGCATGATTTGTGAATATGAAGTGAGTGACAGATGCATGATGTATGCATACCTGTCATGCATGATTCATGTGTGAATCGTGCATGCAAATTGGCATTTTTGCATGCTTGTGAAAGATCTTGTGCATGTTGAATCTGGTAATCAGTCTGCAGAGGTGGGTGTCATGCATGCAGTCACTAAGCCTGGTGCACACTTTCAGTTGTTGGTTGACATGGAAATGCATGCTCCTAATGGCAACATTTCTCCCAAGTACAGTGGTAAATTCAGGTAGAAGAGATGACTCAATAATTGCTTCATGATTACCATGTACAGGGTTAGGGGCTTTCATTGATTAGTGAATCTGTGCACTCCAGTACATCGTATGACAACAATTCCCGAGTATATGCTCCCACAGCATCTTGTTTGTAATAACACTGCTATTTCAGTTACCAAAATAATGTAAGCCCCCACAATATTGCTGATCCTCCCAGGCACTAATAAATGAAAGCATTTATTGGGGTTTAATTTATTATTATTGGTGTTATTAGTTTATTATGTTGTACTCAACAACTTGGAACTATTCCACACTGAAATTACAACTTTGCTTTTGTTATCGTGTATGTGGAGAATTTGTATGCTAAGACTTCTCTTTGAACAACCAGCTAGACAAACACATGAATTAATAAAATTCAAAAAAATATTTTGATCACCTTGCAATATTTATGAAAAGTTTAATTATATTTATGCATCCTCCTTCTCTTTTGATCACAATTCTATGATAAACAGCACTGCATATCCTGAAGCTTGTTTACTGGACCCAGTGATGTTTTTACAGGCTTAGACAAATGAAAATTTCCTCTTGCCCTTTGGTCAAGCTGTTACAGAAGTTTACGAGCCCGGAGCTGTGAACAGCTAGCCCAAAATCAACTGCATTAATTATAAAGTTTATCAAGTTTATTTACCCTGCTAAAATATCAATAAACTTTAGCAATATGCCCACGACAACTAAACAAGATATTGCACAAATTTAACAGTCCACCATTTTAGGTAGTTTGTTCTTTAGCAGCATGAAGATTGAATCTTGCTTGTTTTTCTGTTTTTTGTTTGTTTGTTTTAGTTTTTTAAAGATACCACAGACAGATCAAAATGCAAGCAGTCTAGAACACAAAACATAAATCCAAGAAACAGCCATGCATCCACACTTGTATACAAATTAAAATATGTGGCTGAGGAAAAAAAAAACACCAACAACTACAAATTCAGTCAATATTTACTATTCGTCTAATCAAAATGATTACTGATCTCAACTTTCAAACATTCCTAAAATTTAATGTAACTTGGCAAATGCTCCTTGCCTGTTGGGCAAGTCTTGGTAACAACATGCTAGCCCGACTGGTTGCTCCATGAGCCCTGGGCTATCGGACAGCACTTTTCTTGCACTCTGAGTAATAACAAAACAAATACTAGGATAAAATGGCCATAAGCCAAGGCCTATAGCCACTTTAGTAAATCTTTCTTTTTGGATGAATTTGTCTTTAGAATGAATAGCTGATCACTTCTACCAATCAGAGAAATGCATGCTTTGATTATAGTTTACAATCCACGTGCATGACCCTCGTAGTGGGCTTGGATTGATTGTACCCCAATAATGACCCCTCAGCATTCACCCAGATGTTGTTACAGCATCCAGATGTGTAATGCAATGATCGTCAAACATGCTGTTTGAGTTTGAGTGTTTTATGAGTCAATAGATAGTCAATGAGGCACTATGAGTTGACTATTTGACTCATAGAAATCAAGAACAAGTAGTCTAACTGTTTTATTAGAAATCCACTCACATACTACCTTCAAATTCATTCCAGGTTTTATTCAGTTTAAGATCCAAAGAAGCCACTATTGTTTTGTTTTTCTTCAAAATGCTGGCTTTTTTGCTACTCACTATCACTCAACAGATAGCGAGTAGCGAGCCAATCAGATTACAGGATTCGTGATAGTATGTGAGTGGATGTCTACTAATATAGGAAAGCATAAAAGTTCTATTTGCAAGCAAATGTTGGACATTCATTGAAATATTGTGTGGTAAGCTACCTAAAAGCACCCTTTGATTTTATAAACTTAGCTCCTCGAACTTGCCGTCAAGATCAGTTTCGTTGTAATAATGGACGATGCATCTCAAAGGCCTGGTTGTGTGACTTTGATGATGACTGTGGTGACGCATCTGATGAACGCAATTGCGGTATGTTGTAGGGCCCAAAGTATTTCAGTCCTAAGGTCTGGGCAAACAGCTTCAAAAACTGCTTTGGCATCCTTGCCAGTTTAAATGGAAAAGTGGAAATGTTGCTTAGAGAGCTGCCGCTGTCAGCTTATTTAACTTGCTGTAAGAGAATGTTTTCACCACCTGAAATTTAACCAAAGCAAAAAGGCTTAAGCCTAGTTCCCACTTGTGCGATGTGTATAAGCACAAGCAACATATGCAAACACATTAGTGTTTTGCTTATTAGCACCCTTTATTGGGACAAGACACTAATCAAGGGCAAGTTACTGTGTCTGCTTATGCTTATCGTATAAGTGGGAACTCAGCTTTACTGTATTTTTATAAGGTTCATTGTCCCCAAAACCCACTAGGTTTCTTTATGATCCAGCTATGCTTTTTTCTTAGCTACATCCTTGCCATATAATAATTATTAGTTTAGAGCTAAAGACCCTTTTCTGTATATTGGGGCCACATAATTTATCGTAACATAACACAACTTGTTATATACCTAGACTTTCACTCAACAAAAGGAACACTGTGATTGGTTGATTCTTGGTCACGCGCAGCGGATCAAATTCAAATGTATCCCTACCGGGATACAATTGCGCAGTTGTTGCCCGCACGCCGAATACAGTGCTCCTTTTGTTGAGTGAAAGCCTAAATATATAAAAGCACTTGGGTATGTTCCCTCGGGAAACTAGTTAGTTTTGTTTTCCCTCGAGTCCTGATCAGGTCTCTCGGGAAAACAAAACTAACTGTTTCCCTCGGGACCATTAAGTGTATATTGTATTTTTGTCGTAGATCTAAACGTAACATGCAGTCCTGGAGACTTTAAATGTGGAAATGGCAAATGTATTCATAGCCATTGGAAGTGTGATGGACAAGATGACTGTGATGATAATTCAGATGAAAATGGTTGTCCAGCAGGTAAATCCTTTTATCAATAGTGATTAATGTGTGTTCAAAAAAGAACATTATTGCATCATTTGAAATTAAACATTGCTCCAAATCATGATCACCCCTAAATATTTTGGTGTGATTGGTGAACTTGGCCAGTTTGATGCCAAACTCACCCTAGGCTGGTGCAAAGCATAATCTGTGCAGTCATCCACAGTTCACTATACAAAATGAAGTGATTAAATGTCAGACTGATCTCCTTGCAACGTCTTTGCATGTTATAACCCACCCATTAATTTTCATGTGATTTTATTGGCTACTTTACGTCTCGTGGTGCAAAATCACAGGACCATTATCATGCAATAACCCCCATCCTTGTCAATATTTGTCCAGCCAGCTCGAGAGTTTAAACTTTTCAGCTTTATTATTTTATGTGGAAGAAAAACAAACTCATTTTGTAGATGGTCCTGGAAGATGGTCGGAAATGCTGTTCTCGAAAGTACAAAAAAGTCAACAAAATACACTGTAATGAACATTAAATATTGCATTGTCCACAGTGAATTTGTAATTTCTATTTAGCAAATTTAGGGCCTGATTACATGAGCCCGGCTCATGTAATCAGGCCCTTAGGTTCAGGTTTCAGAGATGTCTCGAGCTATAGCAGTTATTCTGATCTACACGCAGAAGTCTAGGAGAATCTTCACATTTACATTTTACGTTTGTTCCATTCATTCGGAGTCAGGAATTATAACAAGTTTCTCTGCATTTGTTTTTTATTGTTTGTTAGGTTGTCTGTTTAGTTCGCTTCTTAGGAATTTCTTTAGTAACATGAATCGTTGTAATTTTTAGTTTTCACCACATGCAACACAGATCAAGAATTCGCGTAGATAAATTTGTGGAATTGTAAATCCTGCATGTGGTTGTGCATGGCGAACTCCGGCCGATACTTCGCCCGGAGGACTCGTGTCGGGAATGCAACATACACTTACAGGTTTAGTCCTATGCAAACTTAAACTGAGTCATTTTTTTTAAATGGAGAATTAATACACTATGTTTATTATCTATAAAATAAACCGACTGTTCTCGTCCAACTTTAGCATTCAGGAAAGAGAAAAATTCCAGCCACACTTGAAAACAGATCAAAACATAGAGCTGGCAGAACTGTCAAGCATCTTGAAACGTATGAAAATTAATCGGAGGTTATAAAATAAATGAACCCTTTTGTGGCTTGCTGGTATGTCAGCTGATAATGTCTTTGGCTGAGAGATTGTCCTCAAAATTTCACATCTGCCCTCAAAGCTTTGCTTCTTGGCCAAATATTCATTTTTCGAACAATCTCTCAGCTACAGACATTCAGCGAACATACCAGCTGCCTGAAGGGGTTTATTTACTAAGTGTAATGACTTCTTGTCATGCACACTTGGAATTATCATGGTAGCCCATGGACTGAAAAACATGACGAAATCTGTAGAACATGGGGAATTGAGCTGACAGTAAAGTAGTTATTCATTCAAAACCATCTTGAGTTGATATTACTGGAAGACTTCACAATTGGTAAACTCAACATAGTGAGGATATGGAAAATACACCTATTTAAAGTCATTGATAAGTTTTCTATGAACTCTACTAGGTGTCTATTTTTACACTCAACACTATCGAAATGATTGAATTATATTGACAGAGGTAGCAGAGGTAGCATAGCCCTAGGCCAAGGTTCCAGGATTTATTGTATTGAGTATGACACAAAACGAGTCCATCCTTTTCATCTGCAGTAGCTGCAGCAACATGCTCATCAACTGATTTTACCTGTGGTAATAATGAGTGCGTGTCACGTTCTTGGGTGTGTGATGGAGACAATGATTGTGAAGATGGCTCAGATGAAGCACGGGAACAGTGTGGTGAGTATTACATTTAATGAATAATGACTTTATGTTTATGTCATGTTACCATAGTCAGGGGAAGTAAGCAAAAAACAGTTTCTTTTGCAAGGCTAGCAAAAGAAGATACAAGGAATTCTACATCAGGCTGTTGCACATGCATGTGCACTACACTAAATAACTACTTGCACATGCACTGCATATTAAATGCACATGTTAATGATTTGCTTTTAAGTCAAATGGTGTGAAATTAACAGTGCATTTTGCCATTCACTCTGATCGATCAAAGTCTCTGCAGTGGGAGAAAAATCTGCCAGTCAACAATTTTCTGTGGTAAATTCCAGGCTTTGGGGTATAAATGTTAACTTTCAAATGAGGAGTAGGGCTAGAGAGAGACTTCAAACACAAGTGATGTTACATTGACGAGAAGCGTCAGGAGGCACTTCATGATGTTTATTACTTACTGTGGGGGGGTACTCCCTATATAACCTACATAGGTATGTTGTGCATCCCCCCCAAAGGGTATAGTTTTGTAGCCATTTTGGTCTGAAGATGGGTATAGATTTTGGGCATCATTATCTCAAATCTGGTGTGGTTTTAAAGGGAACCACGACAGCGTGTAAGTGTCTTTGTCTGTTCAACTCCAAATGAATAATAGAGAAAGAAGTAACCGAAATATTAACATTCAAGCTAAACTTTACCAATTCTTGAATATGGCACTACTCAGTTCCTCTTGGACAAGGTAATGGTTCGTAAATCAAGTACAGGACTATAGTACAACTCAATAGCAACTCCTTGTTTCTCTTGCTGCGGAAACTGGGCAACAGTCGAATGTGTCTTATTGGCATTAAATATCATGCTTTTTTTATACTTTCCTCATTTGTGGCAGTTTCCAAGACCTGTAGCAGTAACCAGTTTACCTGTCGTAATCAAAAGTGTCTTCCTAGCCGCTGGAGATGTGATGGAGATAACGACTGCAGTGATAATTCGGATGAGGAAGGATGTGTGACTGTTAAACCTCATATCTCAACTTGTTCAGAGACAATGTTCCGTTGCACAGATGGCACTTGCATTCAAGGTCATTGGCAATGTGATAAAGAGGACGATTGCTCGGATGGCTCTGATGAGCAAGGATGTCGTAAGTTCTTTGCAGTGTTGTAAATTTGGATCATGGTGAGGTTTTGTATGGGAGCCTAAGAATGTCTCAGTGGAGTCTTTGAAGTTGTGGGTTTTGGAAAACTTGGAAAGTCATAGAATTTGAAAAATGGGTCAATTGGAAACTCAAGGAAAGTAGTACTCGTTGTGCCAAAGTTTAGCACTCCAGAGCAAAAGGAAAAAAAAATAGGAAAGCAAAAGCAAAAGCACTCCATGGAAGTTCTCTAAACAGGGGAAATTTTTTTGATGATAAGTAATTGGCCAATAATAATATTGAAGGTCCTAGAAGTTGCTGAAGAGTAACTAAAAAAGTAATGGAATTTTACAAGGTGGAATAGTATGAATCCTGTTACCTCCTGCTCTGGATGAGGTTAGGGCTGGCTGTCTTGATCTGTTAACTGCCTTGCTTACAAACTGTCCTGGAATGCTGTTGGACCATTAAGTCAAATGTGGAAGGGAAAAACAGGTAAACTTAGCACTGCTCTTCATCTGTTACAGCCGCTCCCAACTGCACCAGCAGCCAGTTTTCATGCCATGATGGTGGCTGTATTCCAAATAGCCAAAAGTGTGATGGGGCAAACAACTGTGGGGATGGATCTGATGAAGCCGGCTGTGGTGAGTGAAGGGTGTTCTGTTTAAGATACAAAAAGTGCTTTGCAGCTGGGTTGGTGGGGGGTTCACATGTTAATCTAGTGTCGTGGTCATTAACAAAAGAATAGTTGACAACTACATTGTGGAATGGAGGTTGGGTGCCTGGGATGTCCAAGGGCTTCCACTAGAGGCCGGCCAATCAGCCCCTGGACTGAGTAACACTCCCATGGCTGGCAATCCCCACAACCCAACCATGAGCCCCCACACCAGGTGTCAGGACACCCGTCGCACTGACAAGCAGTGGAAAAATACTAAGGGAGGGGAGGGGGGAAGCAAGCCCACTGGGTGAAGCAGCACAAGAAGGCCTGCACGATCTCCAGCAAGTGTAGCCATGTGACTGAAGAACAACATGAGCATGTGCCTAGGCCATGC
>BLFK01000172.1:734475-746975 GCA_014634185.1 Astreopora myriophthalma | reverse complement strand
CAAATAATTGTTAAAATAATGTATGTTATAAACAAGCATCAAACCCCTTTAAACTGTCGGTTCTGTCTGTGAACTGACAAGTTTGGCCAAGTGACTCTGACAAAGCCGCAAGGTATTTTTAGATTGCTCTATAGTTAATTATTGTAATTTCATTGTTCTGTTTTAAGATATTGATGAATGTGAGGTATATGGTCAGTGCAGTCAGCTCTGTATCAATATGAAGGGAAATTACAAGTGTTCCTGTAGACAAGGGTATAACTTGGATGCTGACAGAAAGACTTGCAGGGCAACAGGTAAGTCACCAATCATCTTGGTGGCCACAGGCAGGAATAAATACCGTAAAGACTCACAGATAAGCCACACCTTTTTTCCATAAATTTGCGATCAAAATCGTAGGTGTGGCTTATCTGCGAGACCATTTGGGAAAGGTGCACTGCTTCCGGTGTCCAGTCTTCCATCGTCCGATATTATGCCTGGTTACACAGCTTCGCACAGTGCATGCAAGAAAACAACAAATTTATGCACAAAATTCTATGGAAAAACTGCCTTGAATGGAGAAATACCTGTGAACAAATACCAGGATAAAATCAATCATATGTCATAAGTGGTGGACATGACGTTTATTCTACTAAAGAGCTAAAATTACGGGTAAGACTTTAAAGTATTTTTGGGTCCATTGTTGGTGAGTTTGCCTTGGATGAAGACAGAACACTTCATGGTCTCGACTTTGGATTTCTTTCAAGTTTTTTTCATGAAAAACTTTTTTTCCAAAATTTGAGTGGCTAAACTCGGGGTGCGGCTTATCTGCGAGTCTTTACGGTAATTATTGTCGATGACGATATTATTTTTAAAAGTCTATTTTGGGATAGCAGCAATTTGTGCAAAAGAGTTTCTTGAATTTTCTGTCTTCTTGACAAGGTTGTCAAACAGTTCCATGACTGGCAATATCGCCGGCCACTTTCATTGTTTTGCTGGCTACAGGTTGTGGTAAAAAGAGTAAAATGTAGAGAACATTGGTGTTGTCTACTTTCTTAAATTTCCCTTCTACTTAAAAAGTTTTTTTACAACCCTGCCTTGGGTAACATTGTTTGAAAATGTCTGATCTAAGTTTTTCTGGTCACCTCAGTGTTAGCACTGGGGCAGCTGGGCAGTTACCTTGTAGTAAGTAAAACTATATTTTTGTGAGGCTTTATTGGGAACTGTGAGAGTTATAATATTCTATTTTAGCTAAGATTACAACTTAATACTATTTGAAGATATGAAAACCAAAAGGAAATAAATAAGGTTAAATTTTTGTGGAGTCACAATAAGCCAAATCAGACTTCAAAAACGTGTGTGTCAGGATAAAAACAATCATTTACCAAAAATATGTAAGATTTCCAATGCAGAATTATGCATTTCATTTCCTTAAACAAATCAGAAAATACATCAGGGGTTGGGAAATGCATGTCCACTGCAATGATTCACGTGTTATTCTCTGATTTGACCTACCCTATTATTCATTGCATGAGGTTATATAGATTAATAATGGTCATATGAGGGGGCCCCTCTTATATGCCCAATGGTTTCTTGGGGTCTTGCCACAATGTTGTAACATCCATCCCTTTTTTTTTTTTTTTAATCAGTGACTCTATTACTATTATTGATTGTCCTTGTAATACTGTTAATTGTGTGGCAAATAAACATTCATTCATTTACCAAAAAAAAAAAAAAAATTCTCATTGTGTTAAAAGTGACATTACCACAGATGGAAACTACTCAATATGTTCCTGTTAAATGCACACAAATGCTTAGTAAGCTAGGAAAATGTAAGTTTTTATTTTCTCTGTATCATGTGAACTGTAAAGAAGTTAATTTTCTTTCTTTTTTTTCCTCACAGAGACTACCCCCTATCTGCTCTTCTCAACCCAGCACAGTATTCGCGAACTCGCAGTTACTGGTGGCTCCAACTCTAATGACTACCGTGATATTGTCAAGAATCAGAAGGGAATTATAGCACTCGACTATGACTATCATAGAAACTATGTATATTGGACGGATGTAAGAGATGAGAGGATTTGTAGTGCTCCCATTCCTAGCCACGGAACGAATGCAGGTAGTTTTATGGCACCTACTGATAATGATGATGGTGAAAGCTAAACAACTTAATAATGGATGTTACATGAACATTAATACTTTTATAGTAGAGTGAGTTGAATTCTTATGCCACTCTTTCAAGACCTATGATGATTACTATGATAAAAACATTGTTAAAATTGTTTGATTGTGTTACAGCTGGTTGTGATGCGATTGTCTCACATGTTCACACTCCTGATGGCATTGCCGTTGACTGGGTAGCTAAGAAATTATATTGGACTGATGGAGGCTACAACTTGATTGAAGTGGCAGAACTAAACGGCTCGAACCGACTCACCCTGTTTAATTTGAATTTACATGATCCAAGGGCCATTGTGGTGGATCCTATTCATGGGTATGTTATGACCCTTAGATCTGTCAAATAGGGTGTTAGGAAAAGACCCAAGTAGAGTATTGTTTTATTTTGTAAACTGTAAATTTCCACTCTTTAGAAGGGTACATAGTTTTTATAGTAACGACAAAAACTAAGAAGGGGTTTTCATAGTTTTCTTAACACCCCACCCCTGTTGGCGTTGTGAAACCTCAAAAAGATCATTGTCTATAATTTGCTATAAATTGCACAATAAGTTGCCTAGACATCTGTCATGTTGATTTCTAAAATACAACCAGATGCAAGTGTCATCTGCCTGCATGTGTACAGGTTTTGTGAAACCTTATGGAACAAACAGAAAATGCACTGCCTGTGTGACTTCCTGTTAGACCACTAGCGCTCTGAAAGAAATCTGAAGATGTATAGGAATATCTAATAGCAAGTGTGACTAGTTCTTTTTGTTGTCAGTTTGCACTGTCAAACCTTATGGCAAGGATTCCAAAAGTATGAGCACTTTCAATTCATTTGCATTCTTGCATGTGCTCAAACTATCCAATCAGATGCCATGAAAAGCCATCTTCAGCTTGTGATTAGATAACCTACATGCATCAAAGAATGTGAATTGATTAAGGGTGGTCACACTTTTGGGATCCTTCCTGTAAAACTACAAGGAAAAGTTTTCATTTTTAAAACATATTTTAAAATGTTCATGAGCAATAACCAGTGGAACTTCTTACACCTGGTTTCCATATGATTGCAATGACCAAAGCGATCACGAGAACAACCTTGTCACAATGGTCGCTGCAACTGTTGTGACATGAAAACCACACATTCTGCGATCGTTGTGACTTTGATCGCAGAGACAGAAATAACATTACCATAACTTCGTGACAGAAATATTTTTCTATCTTTACTTTTAATCAGGTACCTGTTTTGGACAGACTGGGGTGAGGACAACCCAAGGATTGAAAGATCAGGAATGGATGGAGATGCAGCAACAAGACGAGTGATTATCTCTGGACACCTTGGTTGGCCAAATGGATTGGCTATTGATTACACCTTGGAACGAATTTTCTGGGCTGATGCTAGGTATGTTGCAGTGTGGAACACATGCATTTCAGTGACAACAGGGGCTTGAAATATTATTGTTGTGTTTTCTTGCTTTTCATTTTACGCTATTCTTGGAATTACTGGGAAAAACCCCTGGGCCGAGTTGCTCGAAGCATGGTTAACACTAACCTTGGGTTAAGTCCCATCAAAACCTATAGGTTGTCATGGTATTTATCCCTGGTTGGCACTAACCTCAAGCTTCAAGCAACTCAGCCCTGGAATATTGGAGACTGAGAAACAGGGTTCGTGCTACTCCTTAAACTCCCTGAAAACTACTTGAATATATTTTGCAAATTTAAGGGCGCTTGAAAACTCCTTAAAAATGAGAAATTTAAAAAAACTCCTTAAAAACTCCTTGAATTTTTTACTTAAATATGCATTGAATGTGAAAAAATATATTGGATACAATAAAAGAGAAAAAAATATAGAAAGTGATCTGGTTCAAGAGCGCCTTGGCAAAAAATGTGCCACCATTATTGGAAACAAACGCTTAGAGAAGCTTTATTCTTCTTCGTTTCTTCTCCTTGAAAGTCAAATTTAAGTCCTTAAATTCTCCTTAAAAAGTCCTTAAATTTAACTCTGAAATTCCAGCACGAACCCTGGAGAAAACAAGTGTTTTCTTTTTACATTTTCAAATATTGCAAAATTAAAGAGAACCTAATTTTAAGAATTAAGTTTATGTTAAGTTTTTAACATTTGAAATTAATCTAAAGACTTCAAACTATTTCATGAGGTCTGGGTCGTGGACTTCTTCTTTTTGGATCCTAGAAAATGACTGGAGTTTCATCTCCTTATCACTGGTAACAAAATAGTGGCAATACAGGGCTCAAAATTAAAACAAAATTGCTTAGTCGCCTTTTGGCACCTAAGTGGCAAAAAATAGTCGCCAGTTTAAATTGAATTTACTGTTAATGATGTGTGATATGTGAAGCACCAACTTAGAATTCTGCGCCTGTGGTAAAAAGGAGAAAGGGTAAATATGTCAAAAGCCATCGATGCAGACTTTGCTTGTATGTTTGCTTTTTTCTCTAAACAAAAGTAAAACTAGAGAAGGTAACGCACCTTTGGACTTGAGCTGTTTAATTATGATCTAAATTGTACGAAAATCTAGTTGGGACTAGACTAGAATTTCTAGTCGCCTACAAGGAAATGTCAGGTGCATTGACACCTGTATCGGTCGACATTTTGAGCCCTGTAATGGCAATAGTTTCCAAGCATAGTTGATTACCTTTAGGTTGAAAAAGATAGAATCCAGCAACTATGATGGGACAGATCGTCGTCGCATTGCCAGCATCATTCCACACCACCCTTTCAGCCTGGGAGTGTTTGAGAACAATCTGTACTACACCGACTGGTTCAAGAATAGCAAGGGAGTTAGACGGCTAGACAAATTCACTGGAGCAGATAGACTCAAGATCAAATCTACTCTGTGGTCACACATGGATATTCATGTATACCACCCCCTTCGTCAGCCAAATGGTAAGCCTAAATGGTTACGCAACACATGTGAAAAGCATTTTGTCCAATCAGGGAGCTCCGCAGTGTCTTACTATGTATGTGTGTAATAAATAGACTTCACAGAAGTGCCTTTGTACGATACTTGCAAACTTGCTTGTGCTCACAGAACATGTCAGCACTTTCCATGAAGAAATATATATGGGTTTGGAATAGTCTTGAAAATGAGCACTTGTAAAGATGGTACATTTCAATCAAATTTCTGGCCTTTCGTAGTTTTGAGTCCCATTTGGGGGACTGGATCTCCTTTTCAAAGCTATACTTGCCTGCATGCAGAACAATTAGCAACTTGTGGTATTGTTAAAGTGTTGTAATTAATCCACATGGGGCAATTGCTTTGAATAATAGCTGACATGGTCTGATTGCTCTGTTGCATTTACTGTTACATTACTGTTACCGCTGACTGGTTAGCTCAGTTGGTAGTGCACGGGACTATTGAGATCATGGGTTCAACTGGTCGTGGGTAAAAGCAGTCTGTAAAGTCCCTCAGAAAGTAATGTAAAGCACTTTGAGCTTATGTAAAAGCACTACGTAAATGCCTCATTCATCCATTTATACATCTTTTCAGCCACCAACCCATGCATGGTAAATAATGGTGGATGCAGCCATCTTTGTCTGTTAGCTGCACTCGTTAACAAGACTCATTCGTGCCGCTGTCCCAATGGTATGAACATGTCAGCTGATGGTATTACTTGCAAAGGACAACCCTTCACCGGACCTGATACAGCTTCGCCGCCAACCACTCCAACAACCCTTCCTCCCAAAGAAACCACATCCACTGGATCCACGGTCAGTTCACCTAAAACGCTGGTAACAACAAAGCCATCAGATGCCTCGAAGAGAACTGAACCCCCAAACAGAACTAGTCGGCCTTCTCGAACCAGGGGCAATGGATCTGTGACGAAGACTCCTACACCAACAGTTGCAGGCAACCAGACAAGTCAAGGTTCAAAGACAACACCAAGGACCTCAGAGCCAAGAGTAGTGAATGCCAAGAGAAAAGGTGAAGCTTTTTACATTCTTAACACAATAGGTTCATGAAGAAAATATTACTTTAATGTGTTTTCTCAAAAAATGGAAATAGTGAATTTGTTGCTCAGTGCACTATCTTCATTCCTGTTTTTAGCTCAGATTTATAAGTAAGACAACCACTTTTGCAAAAATGCTGATTTTCATTGGAAGTGCTGGCAAGCAGGGAGGGTGCAGTGGTGACAGCATGTGCCTTCCACCCATGAAAATGAAAAGCATGTGCTCCCGAACCAATTGAATGAGCAAAACGAGTATTTGAAGGGAAAACTTGTGGTATAATTACGTGGGATGCCACAGGCAGACCACGTCTAAGAATCGGTAGGGTTTCTTTTTCTTGGTGGTCTCATATGGCAATTAGCCACGTGCTTGTGCTTCTCACTGGAGTTAAGCCCTGTTGGCTGGGGTTACCACTTGGATGGGTGACCATGCATAATATCCATGTCGTTAACTTGTTCTTGTTTTTGTTTTTGTTTTTTTGTTTGCCTTGTTGTTTTTCTTCTTACACACAATTTTTTTTTAAAAATAAATTTCCAGTATCATGCGGGAAGTGTTATAAGCAACACAAAAACAACTTCTAGTGATCTAACCCGCACCTTGAACTCGGATCTGGACTAGCCGTTGTACTTTTACAATTTCTGGTTAACTGTTTGTGCATCCCACGGAGGCGTCTTGTTCTAAATGTTTTAAGTAAGGAAAATTTCTATATTGGCATAGAGGAAATAGGTTCAAAGATGGTCATATAGAATGGAAAATTTTCATTTATTTCTTTTACATCATTTTCTCACTTTTTCCTTTCAACTCTATTTCAATTTATTCATGTAAATAAAGAATAGGCTAAATTAACCAATGTGGCCCAGGTTTGGTTCCGATATGTTGGCTGAGTTTGTTTGTTCTCGTCCCTGCTCCCAGAGGCTTCCCTTCATCTTCTTTGGTTTCCCTTCTCCTCAAAAATCAACATTTCCAAAATTTCAGTTCAATCTGGAAATACACTGCTAGTTTTGAACAAGTTAATTTGATGTCTTTGGTTTGCCATGGATTTACAAAAAAAATGACATGTACTTTTCCTCCTATTACATCTTTAGGTGATGACGAACAGAAGGGTCTTCCTGGCAGTGTTATCACTGTCATAGTCCTTACTGTGGTTTTAGTTGTAGGCCTCGTTCTTCTTTTGATATGGTATGTGCGCCACCGCAACAAATACTGTGGAGGTAAGAGTATCAGCTACTACAAAGATATGTCCAAAAAGCCACTGGAAGAAGACTTTGATGATGATGAAGCAACCAAGATATTTGATGACAGCTGCTCTCGTGAAAGGGTTGAATTTGCGTAAGATGATATTTATGATATGAAGACCTTTAAATTTATTTAAAGTAGAGTTTATTACATAACTATAGTACCACAGTTTCTTCCAAAACTGAATTTACCATCCCGGTTAGGGCTTATAGCATTTACGGATCCCTATGGTTTGCTAAATGCAGAAATTTCTCACAGGCAACTGGTTCCTTTAAACTTAAAGTTAATTTGCTGTCACCAAAAATAAACTGATTAGATCTACAACTGGCAGATACAATTTGCCTGGTCCAAAGAGTATTTTGTTTGGTTAACATACCCGGTTGAGATTGAGTGATCCCTCATCAATTGGATACAATAACAAGAAATGAAAATTATTCAAGGGCTATTTCTGTATTTAGTGCAGACTTGTTGACCAGGGTAATTTTTGGTGCTTTGAAAAGCCCTTAATATTGAGGTCGATTCTCAGGGCCTTGAAATTTTATTAAGCCACATTCAGGTTTTGTTCTGTTGGATCAACCGCTTTCAGTTGGTTGGGTTTTTGTTTTTCTTGTTCTACTGGGATAGTGTTAAGTTGGTTAATTTGATCAAGTTTTTTTTCATCCAGCCCCGAACTTGGTTGAAATGGTTGTAAAGGGTGGGTAGTGTCTGCTGATCTATTAGCAGGCACCGAGTTTTTCCATTTGGCGTGTCATTTTGCTGCGAAAATCTTGAGAACAGGACTTGAAAAAAGAAGTCGAGCAGGTCTGAGAATAACTATACCCAGTCACAACCGTGATTAAACCAAAAAATTTTTTTGAGAACTTCACTGTCCCGAGTCAACCAACTGAAAAAACTGGGTTTGGTTGAAACGGTTGAACCTATTAGAACATGACCTAAATTGCGTTTTGGGAGGTTGTAACCACCAGTTTCCCGCCTGTATGTGAACTGTTAAAAACCTAGTGCTTACAAGCACAACATCGTGCCCAGGTCTGGGGAACGGGTTTTCCTGATCACCAATGACAACTGTATTTTTATACAAAATTGGTCAACAGAAATAAAGTTTATTTTTTGTCAGTAAATTCTCATGGGTCTCCTTTGACCTAATAAACAACAAAATAAGTCCTTGAAGCTTCAACTTTTGGTCCTTAAAGTCCTTAATTTCTGAACTGAAAACAATTGTACAAATCCTGGTTGACCGGTAATGGTTAATACGTTGAGACATTCACGTAAACTTTTCATTTATATACAATTTAAGTTTTATCTCGTTTGCAGCTCATAGTTTGCGATAAGACACATTAAGTTTCGCGTTTATGGCAGACGTCAGGCTGAAGTTTGCCGTTTGCCATAAATCAATCAACCTTAATTGATTTAAGGTTATATCTTCCTGTCAGTCATTTCTACCGAGCAAGTACTAAAAACAGAAAAATTGTCAAAGAATTTTCTTGGTTTTATGACAAGCAGTGGCTGACCGTCGCTGCAATGAAAGTACAACGAAAAAAAAATGTTACAAAAATGTGAGTCTTGTTGTGTTTCAGTGACACAATGTGTGGCACACAAAATGACTTTTTCCGACTTTTCCAGCCTTTGAACTTTTACAAGAAACGTAAAAGTGAAAATATCTAAAAATGAAAATATATCCAGGCCGGAAGTCCATGGACTTCTGTCCAGGCTGATGACTAGGTCCAGCAAATGGCCTGCCTGTTGTCTTCGCACCGTTGTGTGTATTGTCTGGTCTGGAAGGAAGTGCGCTTCATCAGGTGAATCCAATCTTCCCATGTGAATGTGAGATTATTTATACTTCCAAAATGACCAAAAAATGTGGGAACTTTGTAAATAGTCATAGCTGTATGCTGTAAATACCGAATCGGCTTTAAGTCTTTGTATGGATTAAGAATAATGTCGTCAGCAAGACTGGTGGAATATGATATAAATACATTAATTGTTAATTGAGACTTGTGTGCATCTTCTTGTGTCGAGTTCCATTAATTCCCCCATAGGAAAAAAACAAAACGTCTGGTGTTCTGTATATATTATCGTTTTTGGGTACCAGAGCTAGCATCAGTGTCAATAAGCAAATTGTTATGCTGAGCGTAGCATTAAATTAAACCGTAATTAATTTATTTACTTTATTTGCCGTGAATTTTGAGCATTATTGTCCTTATAAAAAATAATAAAGTAAAAGTGAACCCAGAGTATGAATTTGATGTTTGAAAATTTTTTCAGCTTTTGGGTTTATTCGAGGGGAAAACTCCATAAGATGATGTACGCTAAAGTATTGTTTAGTTAAGAAAGTTCAACTGTATTATTCAATGTTATTTTTACAATAAGCACCCACTATCATCCACCGTCTACGATTTACTTAAATTATCTGGATAATATTCATTTAAACCTTGATTAGTCATTTGCTTACCTTGTGCTTGAATTGCACATTTACCCAGTTGTATCAAGAATCTTTGAACGACACTGAAAGCACTCTGTGAGTTTTGTTTTTCCAGAACCGGCCCGGTTGGTTGCAGTTGTGGAAAGGATCAGATTTCGACCAATCCAAATCAACGGCATTCAAATGTTTCCTATACTTTTCTGTCTCGTATCGAACCAGTTTGGTTTGTCACTGACAGTGCAAGCCTCTAAAATATTGGTGGTGGAAAATGTGGAAACCTGTATAACCTCTTCTCCAAGAGTAGATTAGGGCTAATGTTTATGTAGGTGTTAAGTAACTTCATATTCTTTATTCTTAGGCAAGAAAGATTCTTCCAACTGGTTTTATTCTATCCAATAACAGAAAATTCATGAAATACGTTACGGTGGTGTGTTATAGTTAAAAAGCAGTGTTTTTGTAGAAAGCGCAAAACCAACTTGGGCGTCTGTCACAGTGGTTTTGCTTTACTAGTTTAGCGATCAACCTGTCAAACAGAAATTTCTTTTTAAGATGGTGCCTCTTTTTGCTACTATACGCTCTGCGCATCAGGGGATAAGCAAGATGAATGGATTATATAGGGAAATAAATGCGAGACGAATGCTAATGAGTGGTCCGCTCGGTGTCTAAGTAGGCAGAGCAGATTTAGGATCAAAAGAGAAAATTTAGTCCCACGTAGTCATGACTCTTGTCAGGAGGCACCGTTCTTAATTCAACGTTCATAACTTGTTTCATACTGAAACTAAATGTCGGTAAGCACGTTGCTACCAACTATTGAACTTTAATTTTCAGTATTGGCGTTGAACACTTAAATGTATAAATCGTTGCATGTTATAGTTAAAATAAAGAATGTTTAAGTTGGCTTGGACGTGATTATCATTTTGGTGTTGCGTGGACAACGAGTGCAGTCATTGTCTACCCCAGAAGAGGCGTGGTCAGCATTAGTTAAGTGGGTGAGCAGGTTGTTGGTGTATGGGGACATTGTCCTGGGACATGTGTATATGTATACTACCAACATAAGACACACATGCAGGCTTATACACTACGTATACACAGGGCTATAGAGTGTGTGCATTGTCACGCAATAAAAAATAAAATAAAAAAACATGCATTGGATAAAGTCAAAAAATTGCGATATTGTAGACGATGAATAAAGAAGACAGCTCTCCAGTTTGAGGTGTGTGCGTTGTCTCAAAGTTGAGATATTTGTCGAAATGTTCCGCACAAAATTACAGAGCCTAGTATGGAGCCGCCATGTTGGAGGACATCTTTAGTCCTCCAACATGGCGGCCAGTAAATAGTGTAAACATCTGGAACTTTGGCTATCTAGTCTACTGATTATATGAACCGAACCAAAAAATAATTACAAAAGCATTCTTCCTGATACTTAAACTCCTAAAATGGCTAAAAATCACAAGATAAGTGTATATTTTTGGACAAACGCGATCTTCGCGTCATGTCACGCACCGCCATAACTTCGAAATTCTAAATGCGCTGGTTTCCAAACGAAGGATGCTATTGAGCTGGAAAGTTTTAAACAGGTATAAATTTGGTACCTCATGCCTGATGAGGATAAAACCTTTAGTGGCTCTTTAGTTTCGGATTTGAGAATTTGATGACGTCACGTGCACACACTCTATACAGGGCTATTTAAAGTGCACCTAAACTCAAATATTCTTCGTTTTTGACATAAATCTCTCCACCCAAAGCAAACCTATTTTTCTGTGCCTCGAAATTTTGCCTTTTACGTGCCACACAAGATACGTAAAGTTCCCAAAACTAGCAATCATTTGGACCCACGACCGAGCTGTGAGAGGCATGGGTCTAGTCTCGATTTTACGTCACAAACTGTTTTGCAATGCAAAAATTCTTTTAAAACTTGAATGCAAAGCAGTTTGTGACGTAAAATGAAGAATAGACCCATGCCTTTCATGGCACGGTCGTGGGTCCACATGACTGTTTGTTTTGCTAACTTCACATAGCTAGTGCAACACATAAAAGGCGAAATTTCGAGGTTACAATGGTAAAATATGTTTGCTATAGAATTATCTCACTAACGAAAAATGAAACTTTTTTACTTTTAGGTGCACTTTGACAATTATCCTACGAGAACGCGCTGGATATGAAGTGATAGGTAACCAACAAGGCGCGTAGCGCGGAGTTGGTTTTAACCATTTTATATCTAGCAAGCCCAAGAAGAATAATTGTTTTCTTAAAAAACTCAGGGGCCCGTTTCTCGAAAGTTCCGAAATGTTTACGGGCCCGAAAAGCAATTTCTAAAACTGCGATCCGCTTATTCTGAAAATCTAGTCTTTTAACATGATTTCAAGATAAGAGAGAGCAAATTCACTGCAAAGTTTTGTGGCTTAAAACGTCTTTTGTTTCAAGATACGGAGGGATTTATGGCTCCCGAAATACGCCCGAAAAGTTTCGGGGCTTTCGAGAAAGGGGCCCCTGAGCTCCAAAAATATTATCGGTTGGCTTTATTGCTGACGCGTTCCTTGGCCACACTAGGTACAGCAGGTATGTGAAACTGATAACCTGTGTCCGGCGGGCCAATGAAAATCTGACAATGCTGGAAATCTGACATCCGTAGTGCAGTTTTTAATAAACAGTTATACAGAGCTATGCACATGCGTTATTGACTAAGCGTGAGGTCAAGATGGCTGGGTGTTGGCAAAGTTCTTTTTTTTTTTTTTTGCGTTTTTATGG
>BLFK01000172.1:652145-669916 GCA_014634185.1 Astreopora myriophthalma | reverse complement strand
GGGGGGGGGGGGGGGGGGGGGGGGGGGGGGGGGGGGGGGGGGGGGGGGGGGGCTAAAGCCCTCCCAATAAAGACATTGAATACTAAAAGTAGCATTTCTGAGCTTCAAGATTTCAAACTTTTCTTGGGGGAGGATTCCCCCAGACCCCCTACAGGTCGGCATCTTCAGCGCTCACTAGTAAGCCCCCCAGTTCTAAATATGCTCCACCATCCCTGCACCATGAGTGAAGGAAAGGGAAGTGAATCCGTCTGATCTTTTTGTAAATATGGACCATCTCTTCTTTCAGGATTTGCTGGAGCGTTCACAAGTAGAAGAGTGTTTCCTTCTATTGTTTCTTGTGATTGCTTTTTGTATATTTCTACATATTCATGAATTTTCCTCTCTATCGTTGCACATGCTTGATTGAATACGAAAGCTGGTTAATATCGTTGTTGTTTTTTTGCTCAATTCAGTAGGTGCCCGATTTTTGGTTTGAAGCTGCCCGGGGTGGCGAATTTGACAGTGCATAGGTGCCTGGGGGTGGGAAATTTAACGCTTGCTTCCATGAAAATGTCAAATTCCCCTGGGTCAGCCCGGCCCCCCCACCCTGGGGCTTAACAGTGATAGGTGCATGAGCTCTCCGACTGGATTGCACTTGATTAATACGATACCTGGCCTGGCTTTTTTTCCACTTTCACAGGCTTAACACATTCCTATAATTGTAGGAAAGTCATGATTAATTATATGAAGAATTTTCGGGAATGGATACAATGATATTAACCTGAGAGGGAGTGATGAAATCGTTCAAGTCTGTCAGCTGGAGAGCTCCACTAAAACCAGCCGCCATTTTGTTTCCAGATGCGCTTCATACACGAGGCAGCTGTTTCACATGTGAGATACCGCTGACTAATCCCAGACTTTATCTTTTTAAAATGTTGGCGGGGCGCGATCCATGGCCAGCTGCGCATAGCTATGCCATGGCTGCGCCTAGATCATACCGTCCAGAAGGACCGAGAACGAGAATCCCAGTCGAGCGTTCGTCGGAAATTCTCGGTAATTCCAAAATGGTGGACAATCCGTGAACTAACATTCCAAATATATTTGGGCGGCAGACGAATGAAAACAGCTAAGATTTTATTTCATCAAAACGCTCGTGGTAGAAATGCAAATTCACAGACGCCAAAATTGCTAGTGCTGCCGTCGACCATAGTAAGCTATACATTCGCTGCATTCTCCTATAAACCTCACTCTTAACCCAATGAAGCTTCAGCTGCACAGTTAAAGAAATAAGACTTGTTTCTGTACGACAGGAGACATTTGCCCCGTTTATATTCCTTGGCAAATATTGTTATTTCATAGTAATGTTTCCTTCTCGTATCTTGTCCTTCTGGCCGGTGTCCTAACGAGTTTAGACCCCGCTGGATTTGGACCCCCCGGGGGGATTAAATCCGCTAGCGGATTTAGTCCCTCTTACAACTTATTTATTTAACTGTTTATCGAGACAGAGTTAGATTTTGGACCGGGGAAACTTGAGGAAAAGTCGACTTGGATCAGTTGATTTGTTGTTTAAAGCATTCGCGGAGGCATTTCGTAAAGTGTGTAGATCTAAGATGTGAATTTTAACTCCTTTCTGACCGAAGCTTAAATAACGCACTTGGGGCTCATAGAATTGTCGTGTTAATTTTTTAATAAGGAAAAGAAAAGCAAAGTCAGACTTAAGCTTCAGTTAAAGTTGTTGAAAGCACGCGCTGTAGCTTTTTCTTCCATTCCATAGTTTGAATGGGCGGCGCTTCCACAAAGGTGTCACTTTTTGAGGTAACACCTCTCGGTTGAAAGACGCGTTCTTAGAAGTTTACTTAACTACAAGGCTTCAGAAGATCTTTCCTTTTTTATAACCAAACTTGTCCAGTCATGAATTCTCGTATTAATTTTCAATAAGGACAAAAAGCAAAGTTAGTTGCCTGATCAAAATGCGCTGATCCCCTCTGTACAAATCTTTATTACCCAATTTTCTCACCTTAATCAAAAGTCTCTTTTTAAATCTTAACCAAGCTGTTCTGGATACTGAAATGCACAGCTTGGTTTGTAGATCGCATTTGTGCCCTCCTCTTCACTCTAGCAGAACACTTGAATCAATGGATGTTGTTAAGACTGCTCTTATCATTCTTTTCATCACTATTGGCGAATGTGCTTCGGTGGCCTCGGGAATCTCGCTTGCAATGTGGGCCTCTACAACAGTGAGCTCAGACAGTAAGCCGACAAGTATCTGAATGTTTATGGAGGTCATGGCTTGTCACAAGCCGTGTTTGTCCTCTTTGCGTCGATTGCTATGGCGCTTGGATCACGTATTGTCCGTATTGCCTCGCGTCTACTTCACCAGAGAATGTTGGGCAATATCTTGCATTCGGTCATGTCGTTTTTTAGACCACCTTCCAGGGGAGAATTATGAACAGCTTTTCCAAGGACATTAGTGAGATTGATGACGTATTTCCCAGGACGCTCATGGCCTTTATGAGAACGTTCTTGCAAGGTTTTGGTGCTATGTTTACGATCACCTATGCAACACCCATCTTTCTTGCAGTTATCATACCGTTAGGAGCGCGGTATATTTTTGTGCAGGTATGTTACATTTTTAGAACCTACAATAAGCGACAAAAGTAGTTGAGACACTGAACTGGGAAGACCACAATTAGTAAAAAATCACCTTCACGTTACATTTTCCACTTGCACTCCCCCACCTCCCCCCGCCACCCCCCCCCCCCCCTACAATGTTGGTAATAGAAAAAGGAAGTGTTGGCGATAAGAAAACAACATTGATAAGGGGGGAGGGGGTTAGATGAAGAGCTTTTGGGGGAGGGAGTTGTCCAGGATTCCTTAAAAGGGGAAAGTGTCTCAATCCTTTTGGCGCTTATTGTAGTCTTGGGTACATACCATGACAACTTGTGCGTTTTAATCGGAGTTAACGGTAGGGTTAGCGCTAGCCCCAGCCCTACTCGGCCCAGTAATGCAAGTCACCACACCTTGTTTTCTCCAATTCTTGTCCCGGCCAGGTGCGAACGAACTCGGTTAGTAAGAGGTATATGAGGAGCTTAGGAAACCGCGACGTCGATGACAACAGAAAGACCACAAAGCAGTAGGTTAATGAGAAAAACAATCCTCAACTCAAGGGCTCTGCGCTCTCTGCACGCTCTGCACCGGCGGTCTGCGTTTCGTTACATTTTTACCGTCATCTTCTTAACAACGTTTACATAAATTTTGAGCGATGAATCACGTCCATGTTTCCAAGTGTTGTGAGTCCCTTTCGTCAATTTTCTTCCCTGTCATTTGTTTATTTATTGACAGCGAGTGCATGCGTCAAGCTCTCGCCAATTTAAGAGAATCGATTCTGTCAGCCGCTCACCAACTTACAACAATTTCTTGGAAGCAATAAACGGAACAACCACCATCCGGGCATTTGGTCAGCTACAGCGCTTTATCCACGATACATACTGCATTTTGGATGAAAATCCATTCGCTTCGCATTCTGTATTTCAGAATGTAGTCAATGTTTTGCCTTCCATAGGTTTAGCACGTGACAATCAAAGAACGAATATGCAGGACGCGCACCGAAAAACTGGGCCACCTACTTGATGTCGGGGCTAAACCGCCAAATAATAGAGGCAACCGAATCCAAACACAGTGAGATCTGGTTACGTGATTAATTGCGAGATAAAACACCGAGAGAAATAGAAGTAAAGTGAAAGTAAGGAGCCTTTGTTATACACGGTGGTATTTAAAGCTTCAAGCTTGCGGGAGCGTGTATAGAAAGTAACAATTCAAATAAATAGAATAAGGGCCTGATTACTTGGCGAATTTCAGCCCGGGATGAAATTCGCCATGTAATCGGCCCCGAAAAAACCCAACTGGATGGAGGCTACCAGTTCGCCGCTATTTACAAAGCGTGGTGGAGCTGAATTCGGGATTTGGTGCACAGGGCGGGATTTGAACCCGGAACATCCGAATAGAAATCTGGGCCACGCCGTCTCCTTATAGGAAGGATGAGAACGGTGGGGATACAAACACACTGCACTTCAGGTAAGTTTACATTGATCTCACTTAGAATAACGAAGCCACCAACCTGCCATGTTACAAAAAAGTCTTTATTGCGTATTGAAGTGGTGATAGTTTTTCCCCCACAACAAAGGCATGAAATGAACGACGTAAAAAATCGACATCACATCGGATTTTCACTATTTAAATATTTTGTGCTACTGGAAATAGGGCAACGAGTGACAAAGCTCTCATTCTGAAAGAAGCATGACTTTTGCACTTGGTCTATGTACAATATATTAACACGTATAAATAGGACAAAATGATTATATACAAACATGAATGAGTAACTGCTTGAGTGAATGATAACTACAGACTCCGCAATGAAGTCTTCATGTTTTCTGAACAAAAAAAAAAAAAAAAAAAAAACANNNAAAAAAAAAAAAAAAAAAAAAAAGGCTCCAACGCATCGAAACAAGAGTTCGTGATTTAACGTTCCATACGAAAAAGCTCCTGTCTACGCGAGACAAGCTCATTTTAGTAATTACTAGTATAGTGTTTCGTACCACAACAAATCAGCATGAAAAGTAATAACGTAACGAACTCCCTAGACCCTTATCAATAATTATTCCCTGTGGCCAAATAGAGCGCTTTTCAAATGACTTTCGAAAGTAAATCTCGCGCCAGTTTCTCAACTAATGAGAAGGAAACCAAAACCAATCGCGACTTGCACGAGCGATTTTTCCCGCGCTTCGAGCAAGTTACATGGAATTGCTACGAATTTTGATGGGCTCATTGCGCTGTTTGCACCTACCGTGATTGTTCGGAGTAATTACTTCGGTATTAGTTTTACGACATTCAATTGAAAACCGCTCTATTGCACGGACAAAGAGGGAATTTGGGTCACACCGGGTAGACAGTCGAAACATAGTCAACCTCTGAATATTTGACAAGGCTATTGTACAAAATAGTTTATATTATTCAATCATGTATAATCCCTGCTCTCTTTTCGATGTAAACATTCTGCTCGATTAAACTGTTTGATGCAGAAATTTCTATACAGAATTCTTGACACGTAAAGAACCGACCAAACAAAGACTGCACTCCCCACGACATCTCTACGCCTCTCTAATACTTGTTGCTCTGTGCAATCATCTCCGATCGCTACAAGATTTCAATCAATTGGAAACATTTCCCCGTGACAATCTTGTCTCTGCGATCGTGCCCGAGTCCCTGTAGGTGTTCTGCGGGGGCATTCTGGCTCCATCATCTGTTACACGCCCAGATAAACGAGTCCGAGTCATTGGACGAGGATTTTCTATGCGGAGAAAGCTCCGAGAGACAAGCGGCGACCGCGTGAGCTGCTTCCGAGTTTGACATGGCCACTAGTGATAGATTTCTCTCGTGACGTCTCAACATGCTGCGATTAAAATATAAAAGTAATTGACTTTGCGTTGGCCAAAGAGCAATTAAGGGGAGTGGACAACAACGTTTGTGGATTTTCTACAGCCTGGTTCACACTTGTGACAGTGACGTAACGGGACAGGTCCCGCAAATCCACCTTGCTTGATGTTTTATGTCTCCAGTGACTGTGAACAACACACCATAACCCGAACATAACGACAAAGTAAAAAAAACCCTGATCATTTCTTTATGCCGTTGGGTCAATGACGTTATGTCGTTACGTCCCAAGTGATGTGATTCTAACCAGAGGTAACCTCGGGTAAAGAGAGACGAGAAATAACTATTTTAAGTCGCCCTTCTCCTTTGCATACAAATCACAAAAGACTTACCTCCTGGCCAAAGCAGAATACTGGGCTACGTTTCTTAGAACAAGAGCCGCAGTTAATCTTACTGACTTGGTCAGTGGTGACTCCTCTTCACCCTGAAAACAAAGAAAAAATAAATCAATGACAATTTGGGAAACTTCGAGATATTAAGTCACGGACGCAAAGTTAAGACCGTGAGTCGATTGCGACCCACAGACCAAAGGCCCTGGGGAGAGTGGTGGGGTAAGAAAGGGGGAAGGCGAGCAGCAAGCATGTCAAATTTAATCTACAAGATACCACTTCTACATGTTTTCCTTCCATTTAACCTTCTTTGTCTTACCTGCAGTGACTGCAGCATACGAGCTAAGAAGTGATAAGCTGGTACACATGATGTTGCTGGATTTTGGACTGGAGCCTGTGGCTGCACAGCAGGCTGCTGTTGAGCGGGTGGTGGCTGTGATGGGAGAGCACTGGGAAGTGCTATCGGCTCACTGTGCTTTTGCTAGGTAACAAAGAAAGAAAAGACATGTATCTTCAGCGTCAACAATCCCGAAGCTGCTGTTGCAGCATCTTCACTGCATCATTTTTTTGAATGAAACAAGTGGCTTACCTGCAGGTGAAACAGAAGAGAGGACCGCGAGCGGCGTACAGGTGCACAGCCATCCCACATACAGGACATGACCAAGCTGTCACGTGGAACGTGTTCATTCACCACATGAGAAAACAAACTTTTGCTGCAGTCAAATGAGCTAATCAGGAAGTAAATGACAAAATAGCAAACACTGTAGGTCAGCACAAAGCCCCACTAAAAAAGCACACAAAAGAAATGCCGAAGACTAACATTATCAAAATTCTTATCCTGGGTGCGAGAGGAATTCTTTCCAAGGTCCGAGAGACAACGCCGAGCTGGTGAGCAGCACTTCACTTTGCTCCGTCACGAGCTTCAAGTTTTTGTTCAAGTTTTTGTTTTCATATGTGCAATGATAACTTTCTTTTTATTTTTGCAGTTACCTTGATTATTATATTTATTACTCCTCAAGATTCCAGGAGATACTAAATTACCTGTGACAAGTGGCCCACCGACATCTGTATGGTCTGAATGATACCACTTGCGGGACTGTTGACTCTGCTTGGTTTCCGTGCCTGGGAGAAGTGGATGCCAACTCTGGTGTGCCCATTGGGGGGCCTGCAGTGGGCATAGCATTCCTCCCAGATGGAAGCAGAGAAGGTGGCTGATGTTGTGGAGGCATTGCAGCAGATTGCCTAGCCTGTGGTGCAGAAGTAGAATCAGTCACGGCTGCACTGGGAATGGGAATACTGCGAGCCCCTATGTCAGGGTATTGAGCTTGCCCAGACTGCTGCACCTGTGAGCCTAGCACTGCATTCTGTGGCAATCCCACCTGAATCCCACTTGGACCAGCTTTCGGCGGCAGAGGCTGAACTCTGGGACCAGCATGTGGTGCTAATAGAACCTGTTTTTGCTGCACACCACTCTGAGCCCACAATGCAGTTTGCATGTCTCTACTTGCATCAGCATTTACACTTCCTACAGATGTCTGAGTTGCAGGTGTTTGCTGCCCTCCAGGATATGGAGGCAGTGCTGGTGAAGGTATTTGTGTTCCTGATCCTCGAGTCATAGACACTGTATTATTGACAGAACCAGAAATCTGAGGCCCCGGTGCCATATTCTGTGGTAAACTAGGCACATGCAATGAAGATGAGCCCTGAACCGGAAACACTTGCTGTGGATTGGGCTGAATATTTTGATGTTGAAAAACAGGTTTATGCACAGCAGGTCCTTGAGATTCCACACCTCTCTTGGTTTCGGCTTTCGTCCAATTTGTTGGTTGATTCCCCTGTGGCAGGTATACAGGCATCCCCAGTTGATTGTCCAGAGGTAACTTTGGATGCACATATCCAGGTTTAGGTCCTTGACTAACAGCGTTGTTAGAGTTCCATGCAACATTTACTGTCCCTGGGTTCTTACTTATCCCAGCATTAAACTGGCTAGATAATACCCCTTCAATAGGTCTCTGCGGTTCAGGTCTGATTGAAGGAGCAATTGGGACTTTTGCTTGTTGCTCTGCAAAGGCAGAGGCAACTCTTTTGTCACTTGTAATTTTGTCAATGACTCCACTGTCATTGTACGACCCTGCCGAAAAAGCACGCACCTTTGATGTTAACGGGTGGCTACCCTCAGTGCCATTTTCTATCGGATCAATCCTTAGGTCCCCTTGTAGAATGTCACTGAATAGCCCTGTATCGGTATCACTTTCTTCCAGATATTTCCCGAAATCTGAGTTCGTTTCACTCCCAAACAAATCCGGCGAGGAGGCTTTGCTACTGCTAAGTCTCTCACCATCCGAAGCTAGAAGATCCAGTTCGGAGGTGTCAATTCCACAAACCCCATTAAGAGGCAAATGAAGGTCTTTGTCAAAGAGTTTATCCATAAGTTTATTTCTTGCATCACCCTTGATGTCACCATTCACAAGGGGAGTTGGACTTGCAGTTCTAGAAGGTGCTGATGAAGAACTATCAAGCTCATTTTCCAGAGAAGAGATTCTCTTGTCTAACCTTGCTCTCTTCACAGGACCACAATCGTCACTGTTCTTTTGGCACTTGACACTTTCCGCACTTGGATCAAAAACTGTATGCGTATTCAATTCCCTTTTCAAAGTACCATTACTAGAAAGGAGAAGAGTTGTTTTAGCACTATTCAATGTCGCATTTGTCTGCCCCCCAGGAGGCAGTCTTCCCAACGGCCTCTCAACACTTGCATCAATGTTTGTTCTGCACATTTCACCTTGACTGGTTTGGCCAGTTGTAATGCCGTGAGCTACTTGAGAATGCAGGGTAGATGTTGAGTAGTTTGATGGCTTTCCTTCAGAACTGATTTCTACTCTATTTTTGTTTTCTAACACTATTATTTTTTGCTCTTCTGCACCCTCTATTAGGCCTGCTGAAACTACATCTGCTGCTCTCTCTTCTTGAGCTATGAGAACAACTCCATCTGGTATCCGCCTGGCAACAAAGAAACAAGTATTAACCAGGAAAGTTCAAAGCTAACATCAGAGATTTAGGCCTAGTTTATACCTCGAATTCAACTGAGACGAATTTTTCCTCTTAACTTTGTCTGTGAGATGTCAATACTCAGATTTAATTTAATTATGGCAGACGGTTTTATATGTCGCTATTCAGGCGAATTTAATTCCTTGCATTAAATTCGTCTCAATTTTTTTCGTCTGAAATTCGACGTATAAACTAAGCCTAATTCTGGCAATGATGCGATGGGGCGATGATGGGTGAAGAGTCACCAAAAAAAGAAAAAAAAACTGAAATGACGTTTTTTATAAGAGTAATAAACAGTTGGTGTCTCTTCTAATAGGACTAGAACAAGCCAAATAGACAACAACAAGGACAGAAATAAACAAACATTTACCCAATCAAAGGATCTTTCTTTGTCTGCCTGCTGTCCTGTGCCACTTTCAGTCTAATACTCCTGCTGGCAAATCCACCCGGCAAGTCCTGATGTGAACTGGCAAATGGCTGTCCACTCACTATAGGTGAAGACTGAAGTATGGAAGGTGGTACATTGGAAGTGGTTTGCAGCTGAGAGTTCTGCCGTTGCAGTGGGGAACGTTGAGCTAATTGGGAGCCAGGATATCTCCCACCCACAACTGTGCTACCTTGGGGAACTTGATTCCTAGCTGGAGTTAACTGTACAGTCCCACCTGGCGCAGGCTTTGGAGCTAAAGGTGGGTAGGAGCCTTGGTATGCAGCCCGACTGCTGTATGCTGGCGGTGCAGGCCTTATATTGTGCTGCTGAGTGTACGCAGGAGCCGGCTGTCGGTAAACGGCAGTTGATCTATATAATGACGGTTCTGCCGGTGGAGTGGCTCTTGGCATGTAACCAGTTGGAGGTGGTGTCTGAGATGGTTGAACAATGGGTGGCTGTATGGGCCTCTGAGATGGAAGTGGTGATCTTGGTAACTGGTTCTGTGGCACAACAGAAGAAGCAAGTTGAGGTGCCACTCTCTGCCCAGGTGATAAAGGAACAGTCTGAGGCATCTGCTGGCCTCCCTGTGCAGGGTAACCACTTTGACGCTGATGTTCCTCTCTTGGTAGGGCTGGGCTCTGAGATGGTAATGGCACTCTTTGTAGTGCTTGAGCCTGGTTTTGATGAGCAAAGGACTGCGGACTCTGGCTGGGCATTATATTCACCCCATCAACACCAGATTGCTGCATGGCTGCTAATCTTTCAATAGGTTGCACCTTGTCTGGCAAAACAGTACTCCTTTGTACTTGCCTTCCCACCACTTCCCTTCTGGGGTCGGTAGTTGTTTGAAGGCTTTGCTGTTGCACAACTGTTGCATTTAACTGTCTCATCCCCTGAAAAAAGAAACATAAAAGCATTGTGATTATGAAACAATGGCCAGGAAGTCTAAAACTGGACAATTTGGTTTTATGCAAAACTGCACTTTGAAGCCCCTCAACACTTAAGGTTCAACAGTATGTAAACAAGCCAAGCCATGCTTTGGAGAAGTTTGTATTAACTTCCTGTTGACAATGCCAAATGCCACAAAACACACTGCCTTTTCACGTGAACCTCAATCTACTTGCCTTGCTTCGCAAAGATACTGACCTGACTGTAGCTTGTTTGAATGGTTCCTTCACTTGAAAAGCTAGACTTCCTTGGCACCTGTCCCATGGCAGCTGGCGGCTGTTGCTGCTGCTGTTGCTGCTGAACGACCCCAGGAACTTGAGCAGATCTTTGATCAAATGGTCTTTGTATGGATGGTGCTGGCACTTGCTGTTTTGGGGGATTCCATGCAGGGGGCACTTGTTTCATAGCTGGTGGAGTTGAAGTTCTGGGTATATTCTGTTTGACTGGGGACATTCTTTGCACTGGTGGATGGGGGCTAGTAGCATTAGGTTGTTGAGAAACAGGTGGCGAGTCAGTACGGCTTTTCACTGGCAGAGGGTTGGCTCTTCTTTTTATTCCAGCTAAGACATATTGCACATTCACCCCAGAGGTAACTCTCCGAAGCTGGCCATCAGGAAAAGCCAGCCTGTAAAGAAATTAACTACTGTTACTCTGACTAGTGAAATTACAAGTGTGAAAGAAGTTCGCAAAAGATTAGTTTAAAATTATCAATTAAACAAACTGAGAATCAAGTGTAGGAACACTCTCTTGATAATGACCTAAGATGTATTACTAGATGCAATACTAGATGTATTAATGACTTTTAGAATTCAAATTGAATACACTGTACGAATTCCAATTTTCAGATTGGCTGATTCGTACCACTTGATACTGGGTTGTGACGAAACAAGCTCCTTGACGTCATTATCGTGGTGTAATAGCCGTGGTGTAAATTTAACACACCACTGTCATTACCTGTACACCATGGCTTCGGCTCACTCAAAGTTTGACAGTTTGTCAGATGCAGACATTGATTTTCTTATTGATGATGCAATTCCTAAAAACACCAAGAAAGCAACTGCTTGGGGAATACACTTGTTTCTTTGTGGAGTGTATTCAATTTGAATAGTAAAAATGTTAACACACTCATTGCTTGAGAATTATTGGGATTTTTACCTGCACTTGTTCACTAACAATGAACTCGAAATTTTCAATACTGCAGAGGCTTTGCTGAGTGCTGTATTGAAATTTCTCATTCACTGTTAGTGAACTCGTGCAGGTAAATCCCGATAATTCACTCGCTGAGTCCGTTAACCTGTAAATATGACACATGATAATGTTTGTCTGAGTTTTTAATCTTCTGGGGAAAACTTAGAACTATACAGGCAGATCTAAGTTAATGGCACTGTTTCTGTACATCTTGAAAGTTGAAATTACCCCATAATTTGCTGAATAGCACAACACCAAAGAGTACTGGTTCAAGTTGAATATAGTTAATATGCAAAGTTTCATAGAAAATGCATAAAAGCTGCCTTAAAATGAAGCATCTAAAAGTAACAATATCTACAAATGTTGGTATTGCCAGCAACCATATCAAGGTCTGCAAATTTTGCAAGGCAATTTTTAGAGACAAATATCTCCGATTCTCACCATTTTGCACTCATATTTTTGAAATTTCTCTAATCCAATTATCACCTTTAATTTGTTTTTTGCTCGTTAAGCCAACTTTGACTCTTCATTAATTTATAATTCATCAATCAAAGTCTGCAGACATAAACCAAAATTGGCCCACTGAGAGGGAACATATTCAGTGGTAGAAGAGGGTATAAAACTAATACTCTATTTGACATGCCCTTTGTAAACTGAATCCACATAAGCACGGCAACTCGCAATCCGCATATGACTTGAGGCAACACTATGCCGTCAGCAGGTTTATGTTTGGAAAGTACTGAAATGAGAAATTCACTTACTTGATTATACGATTGAATGCTGTTGCATTTAGGATTCCGACTCTTGCCATCTTGCTGCAAGACGACAGGTAGTCAGCATAGATGTCAATACGGGAGACAGAGCTGGCAGGTGAAGATTCGTAAGTTCCTTGCAACCTGCAAAATTAAACATACACCATTCAAGATAATGGTTTAAAGGTTAGACACTTCTGTATAGTTTTTCCATTTCCACCTGTAACAGTCTCAACTGACAATAAAGAGATGACCATGACAAATCTACTATATAGTCTTGAGCTTCACACTCCTTTTTTGCAAGATCAAAAACCACTATCTGCAAACATTAAGCTGAGATCAAGACCCACAGTATGCTACAATCAAACATACATTAACATTAACGTTTACTTGATTCAATTTAAGTCATCACATACAGTATCTTTGCCCTGCTTCAAAGACCAAATACAGTGCTACTTATGAACACCCACCAGTTGTATGTGAATGCCTCTGGGTCAATCTCACTTCCTGTTGTCTTGACAGGGACTGGATTAGGGGTTGGACTTGGTACTGGACCAGGTGAAGGACTAGACACCTGCGGCAACTGGTGCTGTACAGCTGTCTCCTTGGGTTGCTGTTGGACAGCTGTATATAAACAACAACACAACATGTGTAACAACATATCAGTATCTGTTGCTGTTACCTGTGACCCTCTGCTTAAAGGCCCCCCCTTGGGGCATAATCACTTCCACTGGGTTTGTTCTCTGTTTTGATTTACTCCTGGTTTGCAGTTACACAGCAATGTTACCCTGAGTTCTTTCTTACCTCATGGTATGACGTAAGTCATGCTATGGGGTTTAGGGTTTTTGGGGGCGAAATTCAATTAAACCTGGCTTAAACACTTGTTCTCCCCCTCCCCGACAAGTTTACCTGCGCCAAAAATTCATACCATGAGGTTGCTCAAAGGAGCCTTTGATTCATAAACAATGCTACATGAATGGTTGGGTGGCTTTAGGGTCTTGATAGACCATACGACTTACATAATAGTATTGTATTATATTGACAGCTATAGCTTTTTCTCCACATGTATCACATCTTTTTAAGTTTCTAATGCAGTGAAATGCAAAGCTAACAATAAAGAACACCTGCAATCAGGCATCAGCAGTTTTGTTACATTGATGCCATCATAACAATTCTGCATGCTCACTCTTTGAAGGGCAGATTTGTTGTATTGTGGTGGGAAGTGAGAGCTTTTTGTCTGGAACGTTAAGCTGTTTTACTCCCTCCCTTCACTCCCACCACTTCCCACTGTTTATCAGTGTGACATGTGCCTGTCTTCCACCCTGCATTAGGGCTCATGGCTAGCTGGCCAGGATTTGCTAGCCATGGGAACAGTCTCCACCTAGGGGCTGGCTGTCAATAGTGGAAGTTCGCAGTCATCCGGTTGTCCCCGACAACTACAATCTGGCATGGATGACTGAGATAACTCCAAAAGTCGTTCTTTGGGTGAGTGAGGTTTTGCTCAATCACAAAATCTTTTCAAAAATTGTTTATTTTATCATGTACATTTCCCCGTGCTTGCATACTTCTCATCCACTTAAAAACTCTTAAAATAACAGAATAACACGCAACTTTTTTGTCTGTAATGAAATCGTAAGTTTGGGCACCACCTTTGATAGTGCAGTATTTTCCAGGAAACAATTACAGGCTCAGTTTTCATCTTGTTAGCCACTGGCATTCTTTCAGAGCAGGCCATTCGCAGAAACCGTGACAGCACCCAAGATGTGTTTTATAGAAGGTGTTTCACAGCCTCTGGTGAAAAAGAAGTGAAAACGTGGAAAAAGAGCCGCTGCCTACAAGGAAAAATGTAGGCATACCTTCTTGCATTCACGGCAAAAAGACAGACCGTGGCTTGTTTTTATGCCCAAACAGAACAATTTCCAGCCATCCACCAAAGTCACCGTGTCTCAGTCCACATCCCAAACAGCTACATCAGGGGGCAAAATGTTTTGTGAGATCTGTAAAAAAGCTTCCAAGACAGACAAAACTATTGCCCAGAACAATGTGTTTTTGGAGGGTTGCTCTTCACTTTGTTTAGAATAAGTCAAGATTCACAAGACCTCTGCAAATCACATGAGGGCAACTACAATTGTTGCAGCGAGAGCAGAACCAGAGAAGACTCCAGCCTATAAAATGATTTGTTCCTTAAATAAGGAGACTCTAGAAAAGCTGTCCAAGTTGTTTCGGACTTGCCATGGATTGGCAGTGCAGCCTATAAAATGATTTGTTCCTTAAATAAGGAGACTCTAGAAAAGCTGTCCAAGTTGTTTCGGACTTGCCATGGATTGGCAGTGCACAGCAGCCCGTACTTAGACTATACATGGCACTCTGAGCTGGATGAGACTAAGGGTCTGAACCTTGGGAAAACTTACAGAACGGCTGAATATGCCCAAGTGTTCACACACTTTATTGCCAACGTCGAGCACCACAAAGTAGCTGAACAAATTAGCAATGCTAAGTTCGTAAAAGTCCTAAGTGACGGATCAACGGATTCGAACATAACCGAGCAAGAGATGTTCTCTGTGAGAACATGCAGTTGTGGAAGAGTTTTGGTCTCATTTGCAGGAATCAAGAAAGTAGAAACAGGCAACGCTGGAGGTATCCACAATGCTTTGAAACATGCAATAACAAGCTCTGACTATTTACAAACCCCGTGGAATAATTTTACTGCTAAGCTTATTGGCCTTGGTTGTGATGGAGCAGCAGTGATGTTAGGACAAAACAAAGGACTAGTGGCCCTACTGAAAAAAAAAAAAAAAAACAGCCTGCTTTAGTGGAATTTCACTGTTTTGCTCATAGACTTGAACTGAGTTTCAAACATGCCATGAGAAAGTTAACCTTGTAAAAACAGACTGTGGCCACTCTTTTGATGGGATTGTACCACTTTTACAGAAACAGTCCCCTTAACAGAAGTATGTTAAAAAGAAGCTATGGCACTTTGGGAACGAAGGTTTATTTAGCAACAAGAGTTGAAGGCACACGTTGGGTTGGGCATCTTCTTAGAGCACTGATCAACTTTCAGAATGGTTATCCTGCAATTCTGCAGCACCTGCAACAGGTTTGTACTTAATATTTTGAACACGTTAAATAAGTCAACACTCCTCAATCATTTATGTTGTCGTTGTTGTTTAATGAAATTGCACACTTGTGCCAATTCACTTCATACATTCAACCTCAGCTATACTCTAATGGAATTTATTTGGTATTATTTCTTTCCATAGATTACTGATAACGAAGGTAGCCAGAACAAGATGACACAGGCTAAGGCAAAGTGTTTCCTTAAGCTGATGAAGTCAAAGAGTGTTATTTTGTTTGTTCATCTCCTGCTCCATTTAAGTGGACCTCTTATCCAGACATCTGTTTCCTTCCAGCAACAGGGTGCATGTGTTGCTGACATCCATCATATCTTGAAATTGTGGATCATTACCAGCAAATTCTGCAGACATCTGGGGTCGATACTCCTCTTGCAGAAGCGGAGTGGACTGCATTAAAGACCACACTGTATGATGAGATGTAAGGACTGGAAAAAACATTCTATCACATGCAATAATAATTAATCTACAATATTTTACACACTCAAGCATAAAATGAATGCTTTCTGTTTTACTCAGGAAATCTGACGGAATTTAAGGCTTGACTTGGGAGAAAGTAAATCGCCAGTAAGGTAGACGTCATAAAAGTCCCCTTTCCGTAGTTGATCTCTTGTTGACTCTCTCAGCTTCAAGCGCCGAAGTGAGAGTGGTTTCAGCCAGCTCAAGTTACCAAAGACAGACATGAGGTCAAAACTTAAAGAGAGTCATGTCCATCAAACTACTGAGTACCCCCATACCTGAGTTTGAACCTACTGAAGCTATTTGCCTGTGGAATACGGCTGGAATTCTGCCCAGAAGACCCCACTTCAAGGAAAGTAACAAGCCTATAAAGGTAAAGCTACCGGAGCTATTTGCACCCAGGTAGTGCAAATTCGTTCCCAAGACAATGTTGGCCAAGCAGTGACTGCTGCCACTTGAGCAGCTGCAGAGTTGGTTGGCAGAGATGACAGTGGTGGTAAAGAGGCTATGGACTCTGCTGTCAATGAAGCAGAACCTGAACTGGAACACGTAAGCAGAGCTGCAGATGGTGACGGTGATGTAGTGTCCATTGGTAGAGCTGAGGAGAATGTTGACATGCATGTGGTCGACACAGCCTGTGACTCACTCAGATAACTCTGACAGTGGAGTCAGAGTTATCTGAGTTATGCCAAGTAGACAGTTTAAATGTGGCTAAATGTAATTTAGGCAAAGTTAATCTCGAGCCAATGCAGTCAGCGGTCGTCCCCTTTTGCGTATGCGACCTGCTGGGTGACCCCTTGCAGCTTGCTGGGCGCCTCGTGGTTTGCAGACGTTTCGGGTCACATTTCAGCTGATCTTTGCGGATCATTTGCATTTTTTGAGCCTAGCTTTGCGGATTTTTGGCTGCTGATAAGTACTCTTTAGCATACTTTTCTGCGAATCGTTGTGGATTCTTGCTCCCAGCCCTCCCGCCCTCATGATTCATAGGTGTTGGTAAGTATAGGGTACGGTAAGTATTTTTTCCACTGAACTTCTTTTCAGTGTGACGGTGCCAGGCGGCAGTTGCATGCAGGGGTGGTTCCCGCTCGCAGGGTTGCCTTGGATACCTCCTTGCTGGGCGTGAAGTGCTCAGGCCCCCTGCCGACCTGTAAGGCACCAGTTCCCAAGCTCATCTATTGGTGATGAGTTTAATAAACAAATACTTGTAAACCGTAAATAAACTGTGTCTGGCTTCACACCTGTAGCCTGTTCTTAGTAACTATAACGGAAATAAAATGCGAATATGAAGTCTTGAAGTTGCACATAATTTTATCACCATTCTCTCTATTATTCTGCACTTTTGTCTGGGCAACCCAAATTGGAACCGGCCAAGTAGGTCATCAGGCTTACTTGCCCAGCTGACAACTTGGATAAAAAATGAAGGTGGATCCCTGGAAGCTCCTGGATGTCTTAGGCCCCTAACCTCCACTTAATGACACAGTTGTTAATTAATAATAACCTGGACTTGAAGTTGGCTGTGCCTTGGGTGTTGAAGGAATGGCAACCGGTATCCTCTTTTCAAAGATTTGCACTTCTGATAACGCTTCTGGACCAAAGGCTTCAGCATCCATAGTCACCAAACACACCAAGACATCTAAAAGAGAGAACAAATTGTTAAATTTTGTGGCACTGAATAACTCCTACGGTTTACATTGTAGAGTCAGGGATGACATCAGTACATGTAAGTTGAATGCAATGCAAAGAAATTACTGTGCAAAAAGGACACTATTAATGTTTTTTATTGGAAGTAGCACCTGAGTACATGAATAATAATAGAGACAGGCATAAATTTAGTCTAACTTCATATACCTATGCTATGATGAACCTCAGCAATGTGTTGTGACGTAATCTGACCAACTCCTGACAGATTATACAGTGATTCCAGTGAAGACAACACCAGCTGAAACAAAACAACAAAAAAAACATTTTGATGTGCCTTTTCAACCTCTCACTTCTCTCCACTAAATCTTTTACCCCCCCC
>BLFK01000172.1:601108-616755 GCA_014634185.1 Astreopora myriophthalma | reverse complement strand
GGACGACCCGGGGCGACCGTTCTTCGTTTTGCGCGAAAAAGAGGCTCATGAAAAAATATTGTACTATAAGTATTGCATGCAGTATGTATTCTACGTGTGTATAAGTACTTTAAGTTCATTGTCAAGTATTGAAATGTTTTTTCAAGTTCAATAAACGCCGTTAGGGTCATTAAAAAAGCAAAAAGCAAAAACAAACAAACCCTCTCTCGCATCCCTCCTTCAGGCTGCCTAAAGAACTCAAAGCACTAGGATTTGTCCTAAGCGCTTAAACTCCTCAAGTTAAAACGATTTCGTTGTTAGCCTGTTCCAGGCTATCAGTTAGTCAGGACGAGCCAAAAACAAGAACTGGGGAGAGAATGGCTTTAAGGTCGCTCTCTCTCCCCAGTGCTCGGTCAGTTTTTTCCCCCGCGCTCGCTGTCCCGACTAAAGAGATCCCTCACGTTTTCAGGAGGGTTATTTTTTGCAATTTTCGACACTCAAAAAGGTCAGCTAACATTTTCCGGAAGAAAATCATGATTCGCTGGGAAATTCGTGGACGGCAACGTTGTTTCAGCTAACATTTTTTTTTTTGAAAGAAGACTATGTTCCCTAAAGGTTTCGGGCACTTCAATTTTCAGCTACAAAGTCCGAACAGGTCAAATTCGTCTAGCTGAGCATCTCCTTAAACGGTCTTTATTCATGACAAGGAACTTAGAAATGTCCCTCTAAGGCCTTTAGTTGAATATGTTCCTTGGGTGCCCCTGTCTTATAAAGAGGCGAAGCTGGTACAAAATAGGACACAAACTCTTTTGTGATGCGTGTGAGGGAACGCGTCGTAAACAAGCCGAAAAGGTGTCTACGCCCCTGGCCGCAAATTGGCCGGCTTATTTCAAGAAGGCGAGCGTTACGAGGATACTAACGATCCAATATTGTCTATTTTCAACACTTGTGGATGGTTTATTGTGATGCATTACTCCGAGTTAATGCCATTTGTTGTAATCTGTAAATAACGTCACATCCCTGTATCAACACGGCCACTATCAAGAAAACACAATGCAGCCTTTTTGGGGGAAGGGGAGCGTTCCGATAGGAGATTTTCCGGAATAACAGCGTGTAGCAGAACATTCTATTCCGGCTATTCTGCTCCTGGCAACAGAATAACGATGCGCAGAGGGTGGTAAAAATCACGGGTCTAGATCACGTTTCACGAAAAATAAAATCGTCCTGTTACTATTCACGAAAACCAAGTCATAATGAAAATCACAGTTCACGGCGAATTAAACATGTATTTCTCGTTTCACGGAAAATAATTTTGCACAATCACGCCTCACGGCTGCTATGGAAATCACTATTCACGAGAAAAAAAAAATAGCCAGTTCAAATTCCACGGGAAAAAAAAAGAGCCGATCAAAAGGCTATCTTTTAGAAGCTCAAACTTATTATTGGCGGTAATAAACCCACATGTTTGTTGACTTGAAGAGTCACCGAAGCAAAACTCACCATCATATGACTGAGTGGCAATCATAGAAAATAGACCCACTTGTCTCCATCTTATAAGGTCTAGGACCATAATAGCCATGCACTTGTCAGATGGGCAAAGGTTGAAAAAAGATGCGAATCCCAGGCGAAGGGCAAATACTCGAAACGTGAGCTTTTGTCATATGATCTCTTTCCCCTAGCCAGCTTAATTAGCAACCCAGTTCATGCCTAATTTTAGTGTCAGCAAAAGAAGAATAGAACAGGAGAGGAGACTTTACGTCCAAGAAGGAGACATCGGTTATAGCTCAGAAAAAAATTAATCAAATTATAACCCCTCAAAGAGACTTGAATGGCGCTGACAACTCTGACAACTGTGATTTAATATCTTGTGCAAAAGAACTTCTGGATATTGAGCAATCAAGCCTCACAACAAAATTGCGCAATAAAGTTGCAAAGGTTACACACCTAATGTAAAAATTAAAATACGAGTTACGGAACAGGCACATTTTTGGGGGCCTGGCGTGTAGGAATTCATACACTGACTAGTTACGGTGACGTCACCGTTTCGTCTGTCACCCCGCAGTACAGAACATTTTATTATGACAGGGGCTCCTGATTATGGCATTGACTGACCTTGATTTTTGAGCTCGAGACGAAGACAGTTCCAGTCCTTCGTTACCTGAAAGAGATAATACCCATTTCCAGTATCAGACAGTACCTCAGTGCTAGCGAGTACCTTACGACCCGCCACCGTGAAGCAATGAGCTGACCGGCGAAGTATTTATCCAGACAGATCCTTGAAAGCGAATTTCTGCTGCAGAGCAGACGTGCTTTGGGACCAGCGTGCATGGTTCCAGCTCTCTGGGACTGAAGTCTACAGAAAGCGTGCCGTTGCCGGCCAACTTTAAAAAGCATTCTACGTTTAACTCCATAACACCGCACAATCAGTCTGCATAGCAGGTCCTGCAGTAAAAATACGGCGCGAGCGTTCAGGCCTAGGGGTGCATGTGAGAGGGAAATTAAACGCCCGAGAGGAACAAACTCTTCCTGGCTCGAGGCGCTAGGCTTGGGACTAGAGCGCGCTTGACTAGAGGCTGAGCAGTAGCCTGTTTTCCCCTTTTACAGATCGAATAGTTGCCCGTTCAGTTGTCCATTAAATTGTCAAACGTTAAACAAGATTAAACATATACAGGAGCTTCTGATATTTCATTAAACCATTTGCGGTGGTGGTTCAGCTAGGTTTTGATCGGCGTGATTCAACACCAACAGCCACTTTCCCTCTTTTTGAACGGATAATAACGAAGGTGACAAGTTCGAAAACGTTCACCTCCAGAAAGGTGTTCTTTTATTAGCAATCCCCTTAAAAGTTCTGACTACAGCAAGGCGTTGAAATTCACTCCGGTTTCAGGCTGTGCTTTTATTACCATCAACATCGCTTACATTTTTGCGGTAACCAGTTAAGAGTTATTAATACAATTCAGCCTCTTTCTGATTGGTATTTTCCTAGTCATCGATGCATCGAATACATAACACACTATATGTAGTATCGTTATAGATATTTAACATTTACCCACAAAAGAAACATAATCAATCTCTGGCCTGAACTTGAGAGTGGTTTTCAGTTGAATGTCGTAAAGACAAAACCATAGTGATTTACTTTGGCCAATCAGGACAGACGCAGACAAGATAATGAACCAATCATAATCCTAACAAAATACACGCAACCCGCACTTAGCGCGGGAAACGCATAGCAAGTCACAATGGGCCATTTTGGAGTCACTTCATCCCCTTTTCCAATTGCAAACAGAGGCCAAGAGCGAAATTTCTCTGAGGAAAATCAGTTTTTCTTCATGTGCAAAGTAAAACTAATTATCATAAAAAAAAACTTTCGCAGTTGGACACACTTTGAAAAAGAGGCTGGCTTGAACTCGGAAAAGGACTATTAGTTTTGCTTTTGCCTTTTAGAGCGGTTTTCAATTGAGTGTCGTAAAACCAAGACCAAAGCAATTACTCCGACCAATCACAGCAGGTGCAAGCAGCGCAGTGAGCCAATCAAAATTCGTACAAATTCCATGTAACTTGCTCAAAGCGCGGGAAAAATCGCGCGCGCAAGTCGCGATTGGTTTTGGTTTTCCTTCTCATTGGTTGATAAACTGGCGCGAGATTTTTAAGCCAATCACGAAGCGTAGCAATCGCAATCGCGTAATTACTTTCGACAGTGGTTTGAAAACCGCTCTATTGTGCAAGATGTTTGAGCCAAACGCAAGTGTGGGAATGCAAAGCACTTTCGCGATTGCTTTGATTTCGACACTCAATTGAAAGCCACTTACTAAACACGAAAAACGTTTAAGGTTATCTGGATGGTTCGGGGCTTGTTCACTTTAAGGTAAGCTTCAACAGCATACCATTGACCTAGAAAAAAGAAAAAAGTGTGGCTACGTCAAGGGAGAAAGAAAAAACGCGGCGGGTATTCTTTTGACTTCCGTCCCAATCCAAGATTTCCAACGGAAGTTGACCTGGGAAGGAAGGGCAAATATTTGTAAATACTTCGCATCATTCCAAGCAAAGAGGACGAGATTCCCCTATTAACCCTAAAACATTCAACCGATATGTATTGAAGATCAAATTTCGAGAAGATCAGCTTTAATAGCCCTCATTGATAAACTCTACACCTACATGGGCAGTAGCTCACATACCCTGTCCCGTATCTTTTTAATAATTTTTAGAAGCACCTCCACATTAAAAGTCATTGCCCGTTGTTAAACTAAGACACATGAAGCCACACAAAAGTGCCAGTTTTAAAGCAAGATAGATTTGTTCTTTACTGCAACTGCGAGAATGGCCGTTTTTATACTAGAGACGTATACGCCGTTCAGATGAATTATGCGGCCCTCATTTTATTCGTCTAGTTTTAAGACGGGGCGCACTAAAGTGGATAGTTCGTCCAGACGCATAATGTATCTTGTGCCCGTCATTACACCGGACTAACTTAACCAAATGTTTGCCCATGTTCGTTCCAGATTGTGCGTCGAGGACACCCATGTTACGGCCTTACATAAAGACGGCCAATGGCACCATTTCCACATTTTCAGTCCTAGCAGTATGCAAGACATTTGAACCTAGTTGAATGGCCGACTAGCTCCCAGGAGTCTCCGTACAGCTCAGTTGTAGGGCATCCGAACTCAGTAGTAATCGGAAGCAGGGGCACTCAACGAGATGCTTCGGTTAAATATCTGTTCAGAAGAGTCAAACCGTCCAAGGTTTTTCGGATTCTACGTTGCTAAAAAGCTATCGATTTCTTAACTGAAACGCCACCTCAATAATTCGCAACTGACCGGGGAAAAATGGTCCCTTATAAGTTTTCAGAAAGGTAATTTTTTTTGCAATTTTTGACACTCAAAAAGGTCAGCTTGGCTTTTCGAGAAGCACATAATTTGCTGGGAAATTCGCCCGTCTCTCTCTCTCTCTCTCTCTCTCTCTCTCTCTCGTCTGAAATGATTCTTGCTGTAACCTATGTTTGATACCAACCTCTGTCTTGCCTTTTTCCGGCAAGGTCTCGAGCGCATTCATAACAAATGTACAAATATTACACATAAAAGGAATGGAGCCACCGACGACTGTTTGAAATCAAGGAAGAGCCGGAACGGCTTTCGCCGCTGCCACTGGGGTCACTGAGATGAGTTCGGCGGCAAAATTCAGTATTGGGTTGGCTGTGCATGTTTTTTCCGCCTGAAAACGGATAAGCTGAGTATGAAAAATGGGTGGACACCTTTCAGGCAGACATATATAGAGAAACGAAATCGGCAACCTCCCGATGACACGTGGATTGCTAATCAGTTTTTTCCATGATTAGTTTTTAGGCTGTCGATTTCAATATGGCAGTTTCACAATCATGCCCAGAACGCACGACCTTGCTTTGCTGGCGGGCCACAGTCTTTTGAAAAGGGCAGACAGTATGGAAGAAACAAGTGTTGGTTGAGAGAAACGGCACAAATCGCGCACTATCTGGCATGTTTTCAAAATGCCGTGACCCGTGAGCGAAGCTAAGCGTTCCTTCCGTGCAAGGTCGTGCGTTCAGCGCACGATTGTTAAACTGGCTTATAAACTTGCGCTTGCTGGCCCTGATAGATGGTAGTCGCATTCGCATTTGAGTGCTCCCAACACTCCTTACGGCATACACCTTTGTTTCAGTGCATGTAGGCCTCTGGGGATGGGCTGGGGTGGGGTGGGGTTGGAGTCTTCGTCAGACAAACTCTACTGATTGAGCCAACAGCACTTGAGGAGAAAATAACAAGACATGAAAACAACAAATGATCGGGACAGAAAAACAAAGTGACTTGGCTTTCTTTCCAAAAGCTAGGTTAAGTGCACTTCTGATCGTAAAACAACTAATCTAGGCTTCAAAATAACTACATTTCTTGACATTATTAGTCTTTGCGTTCTCTACGACAAATGTCCACTTGTTTGTTGTCCAAGAAATTTGAGTGCGTTCGTTTTCTAGCCTGCGAATACAGCCACCTCTCGTCGCTTAACGCCCATCCCGAGAGGCGGTAAGCGAGAAGGTCCCTTTCAAAATTCCAGGAGCATCCGAAAACGAAATTTAAAACAAGACTGAAAAGCGCCCGATCGCTGGTTACTTCAAACTCCACCTCCAAGTCCAAAGATTCCCGTTTGGCTATCATGGCAAGGAGATGTTAGTTAAAGACACGGATTTCAGTACTGTGATTGACTCTTACAGGGTTTCTAGGACAAACAATTAACCTATATACGCAAACGCATTAACTTGTTGTTCATTTGTATCCTTCGTCGTAACAAAAAATACTATTGATCGAAATGCTTCTGCGCCTGCGTTATGTTGCTTATACCTGTTCTTGCGTCGTAAGTGTAAACCAATTCTTAGTCTAAGGCTTGGGTTCCGGGTCGTATGCCTTGTTCGTGTAAATACCGTGGAGAACTTGAAACATGCCGATAAAGCCTCTGCCGCTCGAAGTACGAATCAACATATATTTACCAGCGCTTTCCTCGAACTCGATGTCTTTAAAAAGCTTGAAAGGGTGATTTTAATGGCCATCCCATGCCGGTTTTTCACGTGTAACTCTAAACGAATTGGAAGGGAACAGACTATCAGTGTGATTTCTTATGCCCCACAATTCTCATACAATAGTTAAAGATCATTGCTTGTGTCTTCGACGTGTAAGGGGCAGAAAGTGTCCCATGAAGTTGAGGACAATCTAATGACAACCACATTGCACTGGAAAATAACTGCAGAGTTACCCTAGGTTCAAACTATCAACAGACTTTCCAATAAGCTTCATTTCGTTTCCACGGACGACCCGGGGCGACCGTTCTTCGTTTTGCGCGAAAAAGAGGCTCATGAAAAAATATTGTACTATAAGTATTGCATGCAGTATGTATTCTACGTGTGTATAAGTACTTTAAGTTCATTGTCAAGTATTGAAATGTTTTTTCAAGTTCAATAAACGCCGTTAGGGTCATTAAAAAAGCAAAAAGCAAAAACAAACAAACCCTCTCTCGCATCCCTCCTTCAGGCTGCCTAAAGAACTCAAAGCACTAGGATTTGTCCTAAGCGCTTAAACTCCTCAAGTTAAAACGATTTCGTTGTTAGCCTGTTCCAGGCTATCAGTTAGTCAGGACGAGCCAAAAACAAGAACTGGGGAGAGAATGGCTTTAAGGTCGCTCTCTCTCCCCAGTGCTCGGTCAGTTTTTTCCCCCGCGCTCGCTGTCCCGACTAAGTGAGAGCCTCGCAATAGTCTGGACACGACTAAGACTAGCATTTGGCGGCCTGCACGATTTTGGCGCCAAAATAATCCTAAAAGAACGCGTATTCTGTTTCCGAGTAAACCGTATTCTACTTATTCCTTTCATTCTGCTATCGAGAGCAGAATACTATTCCGTTCATTCCAAAAACGGAATAAGTTCCGAAAAAAACGTATACACCGACTATTCCGTCTATTCTTATTACGGAATAGCCCCCCCCCCCAAAAGGCATACTAAACCTAAAGAAGGATTAGAGTGCAGCATTAGGACGAGGTTAGGGCCAGTTTTAGCTGTTATATATGGCGCTTTTAATTTTATTATAATTTGTATAGAATGTTTAAATGAAGCTATGATCCTCGCAGTTATGAACGCAATTAAAGCAATTGCGTAGAGAAGCCTGACAAAATTCAGGACTTCAACTTCATAAGTGCGAGGATCATAGTTTCACTTGATTTCATATACGCAGTTCAATATATGATTCATTTCATACATCATTTCATCCATAGAATGTTTAGATACATAAATTAACGATCGAAGTCTTCATTGTTGAGCAACTTCGGATGGTTTAGTGGTGAGACAACCCGGGTTCGGTTCTTAATTTTTCTGAATTTGCAAAAAACAAAGTTATGACAGTGGAAAAAAAATTCTAAGTTTCGTTAAAATGGAAACGACCGTTTACGATAGCCGGGGAAAACTGGTCACGGCGCCCTGACAACTGCAACATGTCCCAAAACGTTTTCTGGTTTTGTTGATCCATGCTGATTCAGTCATACGGTTTACCAATTGGCAACAGGTGAACCACAAGTCTGAGTATATAAGGTTAATTAGCCAATCCAATGGATCACACAGAAAATCTTTCCTCTTCAAACTTTATTGCCCACTGAACAATATACATTAACATCAAGCCTTAGAATCTGCTTTACGAGCTTTCAACTGTTTTATTGCCAGTTAAATTTTGTAATAATTCGTTCCCAATTTTACTTTTTCCCCTTGATGTGTTCCAGTGCACGTGCTGTTTAGATACAGTCTTCAATGTCAGCCGGAGAACACGCCATTTTTGATCACAAAATGTGTATAGCTGATACAAGGTGAGCCGACAAACTCGTCTGCTTTGCTCAGGGGCAGACTCCCAGAACTGTACAGACCACCTTTTGAACAACTGCATGTATTTTGGCGTCAATATTGGCATTTGCAAACTGCTGCTTCAAGTTCATGCACTGGTGAGAAAAGAAATGGAATAGATGTATTATAAGCTTTATCTAGGTCTAAGCACTGTACAAGTGACGTTAAGATTGGAGCACGAGTTTTCCGCACGGAGCACGCGCATTTGGTTTGTAGGTAGAATTTTTCTAAGTGCGCCTGATCAGAACGTAGTCGGGCTGGTAGTCGTACTCACACCCTGATCCAAAGGTAACTTTAGAAAATTACAAATAAAAATTAGAGCGTTCTTTTACAGTTTTTTTTTGTACTCTTTCTAATTCGATATGAGAGCAAGAGAGGATAATTTGAGAGAACACACCCCTGTGCCCCTCATAATTATTTTCAATCTATTTTTAAATTGCGCGCCATGCGTGGACGCTGCTTTTAACCTCTGCCCCATGACCTCACCGTTCTTTCAATAACTAGTCTCATGACCTCGTACTCAAAATAGATCGAACAAAATTGTCATTGGTACCCCATCCTCTCTTTTATGAGAGTCCGGCATAAAATGTATACAATACAACAACAATACAACAATGCTTTATTTACTCTAAACACTAAAAGACATATTTAGGTAGCAAGTGACAAAACTAGAGTAACTTCAAATAGATATGCTTAAAGTTGAGCCAGGAGGATAAAAGAACCTTGCGGTTTTCGAGTTATTCAACTGCCTTATACGTGCAAAACAAAATAAGATTAAAGGATTGAAAGAGATGAGTAAATAATGTGCAAACACAAGGAGACAGACCGAATCATATGAGCAGTGGATATTCAAAGGAGTTAAATGTTCAAAATGTTAGTTATTTCATGGAATTTTCGAGTTGTTCAGAGAAGAGATATAACTTAATTTGTTTAGAAAATTGGTACACATTAAGATTTTTCAAATAAGAAGGAATATTATGCCAAAAAAAAGGAAGCTATATAGGATATAGTTTGTTTCCCAGTGTTTGTTCTGACTCGTGATTTGTAGAGATTTTGACTCGCAGCGTATCTAGTATTATAAGTATGTACACTACTAGCGTACTGGAAGAAATCCGGCGAGGAAAACGTTTGGAAGAAGGTTCTTATGCTACAAGTGAGTAAATCTTAAAGCATGTAAACGGTAAACATTGTTCACTGTGAGAAGTTGTAAAAGGTTAATTAAAGGGACAGCGCTATCGGTTTGTTCCCCGAAAGCTCTTGCAAAAAATATTAATCTAATAACATGGTTTTGCTTGGTCTGCACTTTTTGTATATAGCTTTTGTAAGTGCTTCCTCAAGCTAATATGGCATATGAGATATAAGGATATATAAGGCTATAATAGATTTGTTTTAATCGAGAAAGTGTTAGGTAGTATCTTAATTTAGAAATTATTCCAAGGTTACGAGACGTTCGTGAACAGACATATGCAATATGTTTTATCAAGCATCACACCCAAGTATTTAATGCGGTCTTTTCTTTTCAAAGTATAGTTCGTGCCATTTGAACTTTGCATATTAATTACAAATTCATGATTTCTTTTCCTAGATGATTTTATAATCATGTAGTGTGTTTTAGACAAATTTATCGATAATTTGTTAATATCGTACCAGTCTTTCACTTTTTTTAGCTCAGCATTAATAATTACGGTTTCTAGACTTTTTGCATCGTGAGATGAGGCAAATATGTTTGTATCATCTGCGAATATCCTAAACGTGAGAGCTTCTGAACTATTAGGTAAATCATTGATGTAAATTAAAAAAAGCACGGGCCCTAACGAGCTTCCCTGTGGAACACCACAAGATACAGTTTGCATTGAGGAGAGAGAATTTCTCAATGCAGTGTATTGTTTTCTATTAGTAAGATAACTCGTAAAAAGTTGAAGTGGTAAACCCCTGATTCCATAAGATTCCAGTTTGGATAACAATATTTTGTGGTTAACAGTATCAAAAGCTTTGGAGAAGTCTAGAAACACCCCACAAGACTTAGTATACATGTTGTTATCTACGGCTTTTCGTAAATTCTCAGCAATTTCTGTTATCGCTTGAGAAGTGGAATGACCCTTTCTAAATCTAAACTGGAATTCGTAAATAATTTTTTCCTTCTCTAGATAACTAACAAGTTGCTTACAAATAAGCTTTTCAAATATTTGGGCAAGAGCAGACAGCGTAGAAATCGGGCGATAATTTGAGGGGTCAGTTTCTTCTCCCCCCTTGTCAACAGGCGTTACTTTTGAGATCTTAAAAGTGTCTAGGAAAACACCTTGAAATAAAGAATGATTAAAAACTATCATTAATGCCTCATTTATGAGGTCAGCCGCTAGCTTTATACATGTCCGTGGAATGCCAATGGATGATTTGTTAGTTTTTAAACTCATTAATTCATCGTGAACTTCCTGGGAATGTATAGCACGAAACATAAAACTATTTAGAAATGATTGTTTGATATAACTAGGAGGGTTTGTATTATTAGGTGGTAATTGGTCGGCAAGCTTATCTCCTATGTTAGTAAAATAGCTATTTAGTTGCTCACAAATACTTGCTTTGTCCGTATAAGACGTATTGTTACAGAATAATTTGTTAATAGTTTTTAAAGAGTTGGTCTTTTCCCTATTAATTAGAGTTCCAATGAGGTTCCATGTGACCTTCATATTTTCTTTGTTCATCTCAAATTGATTTGTTAAGTAATTCTTTTTAGCGGCTTTTATAACTCTGTATAACTTATTTTTGTATGCCTTATATTCTTTAATTTTGCGTGGGTCATTGCTTAAGTATTGCGTTTTGTAAAGCCTTGATTTTTTTTAATTGATATGAGAATAGCTTTTGAGATCCAAGGTTTATTAAGCTGCCTTTTCTTTTGTTTCGAGGTTTTTCGCAATGGGGCGTGCTTGTTTGATATTAACCGAAGCTTTTCTACCATGTTGTTCATACTTTTGTTCACATCCTCTATGATAAGACCCGTATAGTCGATATGCGATATTTCTTTTAAAAAATGTTCTTTGCTAAAATTCGAGAAATCTCTGAAATATATAGGCTCGTTGGATGTGGGTATAGTGTTAGCTAAAGAGCAAAAAATAGGTAAATGATAAGAAATATCAGCTAAACATATACCCGATTTGATGACTTTCTCGGGGGAGTTCGTATAAATATGATCAATAAGGGTAGAGGTGTGGTAAGTTATTCTGGTAGCTTTAGTTATCAATGGAAGATATCCTAGATCAAGTAGCATATCCATGTATTCTGATGTTTGTTTGTCATCATTATATTTAAAAAGATCTACGTTAAAGTCCCCAAGGACCAGGACTTCATGCCCCTTAGTGTTCAACTGCTCTAGTTGTTTTCTAAAGGTTTCTCGAAAGAATTCTAGACTACCTTTTGGATGCCTATAAACGCAGCCAACTTAAACGTACTTTTGACGCTCACGTGTATTATCTCTATCCAGCAAGACTTAATTCCGTCACATGAAATGTCAAGATCTCGCCTTCTTGAAAAGACTAATTGATCAGAAATGTATAGACCAACGCCACCTGCTTGAGATTTAGAGTCAGTGCGTACAAACAAATAACCAGGAATATGTAAATTTACGCTAGTGTTAACATTTAGCTTGGTTTCAGATATTGCTATGATATCCGGCAGGCTTTTCACGGTGATTAAAATATCGTGCAGCAAAAACAAATTTTTACCTAGGCTTCTAGTGTTACCATGCATAATGGAGAACCCATTGTGATTCATTGCATCATAAAAATATTTACCAGTTTGCTTAATTGTATGATATTTTGATTCTATGTAATTATCCTGACGACACTTTAAAGGGTCGTCCTTATCGGGTGATGCGATAATATCCCTATATAAATCCTGTTTATGGGAAAGTTTATCGGCGGATCGATAAAGCCAAGCACCTGAAGCTTTCAAAAATTCATCATGATCTAAATTGTGAAATGGGAGTTGTGAAAGCATAGCTCTATTTTCTAGAAGTTGATTATTTGGCATTGTAATAATACAAAATAAACAGTTGACGTTTCAAAATGGTAAAGTTAAGTAAGCTACTTAACTGCATATGTTCCAAGGTGGGTAGAACAAGCTTTATCGCAAGAAATAAAGTCTAGAGAGTACTGACGAAGGCTGCTTCTGAATTTTGCGAGGTCTTCAAAGCTGTCAAAGCTAAAACTTCGTCCTGCATCGGCTTCCTTGATGAAAATACGACCATTTTGAGTCCAAATATGGTTCCATTTCAGACGCTTCCTTTCATTGTTAATGTCGCCGAAGAGCTTTTTCCGAGTAGATGTTAACGACTCTTGATATGTATACGTTGCTCTCTAAATCCAGGTCTAAGTCCGGTAAATTGCAGCCTTTCTTCTTCACAAGTTTTCTGCGATTTGCATAAAACCTGTTGCGGACATCTCTTCGAACAAACTTGACAACAATCTTTGGCAGAGCATCGGTTTTGAAGGAAGGTACAGGATGGGCAGTAGAACTATCGCCTTCTGTGAATTGTATGCCAATAAGCTTACCGACCGAGCGAACAACATCGTTGCTTGAATAACTCTCGCTGGGTGGGACACCCGTAATTTCCAAACAGTCACGCCTAATGTATTGTGCAAGTTCTTCTGCTTGGTAGCTGGCGTCAATAGATTGCTTCTTAACTTTGTTAAGCTCTTCCTGAACATTTTTTATGTTCGTAGACTGTTGAGAAATTCTGGTGTTTGCAAGTTGAAGTTGCGAGATAACTTCATCATATATAACACTTAATTATATCTTTGGTTGGAGCCCGGGTAAAGGTAGCGTACAAGGAAAGGCATTAAAGAGTAAAAAGAAGATACCTTAGTCCTGCTTGCTTGGCTCTTTATCCGCACGCACAATTCATTAAACGTGAGAGTTTCTTTCTGTGAAAAAAATAGGTCAAAATCAAGACTCGACCGTGGCTATTGTTCAAAAACTGTTAAATATAACTATCCTGAGGTCCACATTAGTTTCCTTGGTGTAAATTTGGGAGAACTTGATTGAAATAGGGTGCTGAGCAATTTCTGAACCACACTTAATTAAAAAAAGGTGCATGACATATAGGTACACTGTCAGGAATTCTCAAGAAATTTTAGGGGAAATACTGGGAGTCAAAAATTAAGACTGAAAAATATGCATATGTCCCCACAATTACACAGCTGATGCATGCAGTTGCCATTGAGATATACTCAGCGAATGTTAGAGCGCGTTTCAGTTCAATGAATATTTTGCACGGTTACCGGGTTTGTCATGCGCAAATACTCTTCAGTGTAACGGCACTTGAGGCAGCATGGCCGAGTGCGCTGGACTTGAAATGCGGAGATCGCGGGTTCAAGTCCTGTTCTACCTAACAGCTGGAGTTATTCTACGTGGTCCCTGGTTCAACTCCTCGGCTGTGCTTGTAAAAGGCCAACTGATCTGCCTCCCGCTAATTAACCCTGCTTTCTTGAATTTCCTGGGTCAGATTATACTGAAACCCATTGTCCTCGTATTTTGCAGCGCCTAGACCCGGCTACATACATTTGCTTTGAGTTCCGAAGGGTTTATTGGATTATCTGAATACCATAATCAATTAGCCGAGTTATTATTTTGGTTTTAGGATATGGAGTGGCTTTTAATTGAGTGTCGAAAATATAATGTAATGTTGAACTGAAAGTAAGTAATTTTGTGATTGCTTTGGTTTACGCTTAGCGATTGGCTGAAAAATCTAGCGCTTCATTCTCTGCCAATCGGAGGCAAAAGCAAAACTAATTGAGACTTGCTTGCACGCGTTTTCCCGCCCTTAGCGCGACACGCAATTGAAAACTGCTCAATTAATGATTTCTATGACGCACGATAGAGCGATTTTCAAATGAGTGCCGTAAAACCAAAACCAGAGTAATTAAAGAACCAATCACGTTTTGAAGGAAACGCACCCCTCAGCCAACCACAAATGGACGAAATTCACGAATTTCTTTTACTGGCCAATCAGAACGCAAAGCAAGTAAACGCAGCCGGCGCTAAGGGCGGGAAAACGAAAGCGACAACTGATTTTGGTTTTGCATCTGATTGGTTCGAAAGTTCGCGCATTTTTTTTTCCCATTCTTTCGTAGAACAAATCAAACCCAAAACCAAAGCAGTCAATTGAAAACTGCTCTAAACTAACGAGAGGAAGAATGACCCCAGGAACGACGTGTATGGAGAAAACACAAGCAATTAAATTGATTCTTTTTACATCAAAAAAAATTTAAATGAAATGAAATTAAAAATGCGCGCTACTGGATACGAACCTTTCTTATGTCTTCTAATAGCATGTTGGAGACAGAATTTGAGGTCAATTTCTGACAAAGACGACATGTTGGACCAGTCTTGGTGGGCTCCTTGAGGATCGTTGCTGCAAGAGGGAGGTTCCCGTCTTTCCCTAAAGGCAGCGAGGCTTCGACAAGCTTTGCGGCGCTGACTTTGTTCTCTTGCTTGGATCCACAAAGGTGAAGCAGAGTACATATTTGGTGCTCAGGATCTGACTGAAAACAGACAAGGCCGGTAACTTTAAGGATGGCTGCTCAGGCTGGCATAGTCTTAGTTCATGTCTTCGCTGACTTTTAACTGAACTCTACAGTGGTATCCATAATGGTCATCGATAATGATAACCTTAAAGCAGAGAGCTTAGACCGGTCAGATTTTCTCGTTAATAACAGAATGTGGATAGTAAAATCCGGTTGAATGGGACTGGAACTCGTGACCCGCCTGGCTGTTTGCGCCGCTTGCCGCTCTACTTAAGAAATTGTCAAGCCAACTGTAAGCTGTTTGAACCTGCTGTATGAACTAGGACTCGCGACTGACCAGCTCCATCTCAGTGGGTTTACCGTTCTGCCGCCACAATGGTATGTCACAGCCGGCCACTAGTAGCAGTACTAGTTCCGTTTCAGCCTGAATTGTTCAAGTTTCTTTGGTCATGCTATTACGAAAATGTGCAATGTCCACGGGTAAGAGATTCTCTCTTGCTGCAGGTCATGTATATGACTGATCATGTGCACGTTGTTCACAGAAATATCGACGTACGCCGGCGACTAGCAAGGCATCGAAGTAGGAATGACACTAGCCTGCGACTGCGAAAGCAAACGCCTGTTTCGGTCGCCTTTTGTTTTTCACGCGCAAAGCAGGGTAGTATGGCGCTGATCTACTTACCGTGAATGCCAGAAACAACTTCACAATGATCCGCAGGTAGTGATCCACCAGAGCCTTGCACTATGAAGTGATAAGAGTGATAATAT